>SNQJ01S0060886.1:42074-58279 GCA_010110895.2 Picea sitchensis
GTGTATTTTGCATAAGTAATTCCTTAATCTATGTGTTGCAAACTGATCCATTTGCTTTAAACACATAACATTTACATTGCAATAATTTCAAGTATTTCAAGTCTTCTTCATTTTTAGATCAACGAGCCTATGTGTGTCACCACAATCAGAAATAATGTTTGAAGATTTGTCAAAAGAAATTGTATTTAGCCAAGGAGGATCAAGTAGTAGCAGTTAGTGTAGTGGAAGTAGTGTACGGAGTAAGAGTTAGAGTCAACTAGCATCATCAAGAGGAGGGACTACACCGAACAACATGGTCAGGGTGGATAATACTCTTAGGTTGCTTGAGTTCCAAGTAATTGGGTCAGAGGACCCAAAACAACACATTTGTCTGCAAGATGATTTGGGCCACAAAGAATGTACATGATGAAGTTGTGAAGATTGTGCAGTTAGCAACAACAATTAGAGGATGCGCGCTAGTATAGTATATAAATTTATATACCACCACACCTACAGGACAGGCTAGGACTTTGGTAGATATTAAGCAAGCATTGCTAAAGGAGTCCAAGAAGCCAAAACCAGAGTTGCAGTACATCACATAATTGAAGGAGATCAAACAAGTAAAAAAAGAGTCAGTATGGGATTATGACCAGAGATTTAAGGATGTGATGGGTAGTTTAAATTTCTAGATCCCATATGAACATCACTAAGAATGGTTTATTGCAGGGATTCTCCCACAAATTCACAGGCCATTGATCTAGTAGAATGTTGTGTTGCAACCCGAGGCACTAGAGATTGTGATGAAACTGGAGTCATCTCCGATGGGAGATAATGGAGGAATGGTGCAAGTTCAGACATAGTTAGCTTCATTGAAAATTCAACTGGAAGAACTTACAAAGGGAAAGGGGAAATGTGAGCAAGTCTGGTGTTCAAAATGTAGGACTGAAGGTCACCACAAGGACGAGTGACCAATATTCATGCAGTATTTGGCGACCGGAGCACTGAACCTATTACTGGGAGGAGGATACTACGAGATATGTAAGAAATGGGGTCATCACCCAATTGAGTGTCCACTACTACAGAAGTACCGAAGTATGCCAAATAACTTGTTTTGCAATTTTTGCAAATATGTAGGACATGAGGATAAGTATTTCCACGCATTCGATTTAATGAGAGAGCTCACATAAGATATGTGCAAGATCCGAGAAGAAAATGTTGCAATAGAAGCGACGGGTCCACAATACAATAATCAAAGAGCTTTCAACCAAGGGAACAGAGAAAACTTTGGTAGAGGTCGAGGTAGAGGGAATTTTGGTAGAGGAAGAGGATTGATTATATGTTAAAATTGTAATCAACCTTAACACCTGACCTGTGACTGCCAAAATCCATGTACGATGTGGACATATTGCAGAGACTGGATCACTCGAAAAAACATTGTCCCCAACTAGTTGTGAAGTGGTAGGCCAGAGGAAACTAGAACCAAAGATCGAATCAAAATGTGCAGATGAGATCAACTAGTAGATGAAATGAAGGACCTAGAGTAGAAGTTGTCACAAGCAAAGGAGCTAGAACAGGGACTGATAGGACAAATGACAGAAAGCAGACTGAATAGTGGGTAAGAAAGTCAGCAGAGCCTATGTCAGCCTTTGATCCTGAGCAAGAAAATGAGACATATTAGAGAGTAAGAAAATAAGTAATCAGAGTGGATTGGGGATCATCAACATCAGTTGTGCCTAGGGTAGAAGATCACTCTATGCCATATAAGTCAATGGCAAAGGTAAGCACACTAACATAATTCCTGAGAAGTTGTGTAGAGTTAATAAAATATGAGGTTGTGTTGAGTACATTATATGACATGATTGATCATTGTACAAGAGGAAGGGAAACACCTGTCATGGAAAGGATGGTAAATCAGGTACTACGTAGGAAGAAAACGAATGAAGAATTCAGATTCAGTGCACATATTGGAGAGTATGACGTGGATAATATTATTTTGGACTTGGGTTCTGACGTGAATGTGTTACCTAAGAAGACATGGGAGTTGATGGGGAAACCCAAGTTGGTATGGTCTCCTGTTTAGCTAAGGCTATCGAATCAGCATGAAATAGTCTTGATTGGTTGGTTGACAAGAGTGCTTGTGAACATAGATGGGGTGCACAACGTGGAAAACTTTGAATTTATTGAGACCGTGGATGACAGTCAACCATATCCAACAGTAATGGGATTGGAATGGGATTTTTATTACCAAGCAATCATCAACTTGAAAAGGAGGGAGACGATCATAGATGATTTTAGGGGCTAAATTTCGCAAATGGGCTAATTTTCCATGGTTTTTCCAAAAAAAAGATTCACTAATTTCCATTTTTTCTAAAAACTTATTCACCCAAATTACATAGAAAAAAATAGTTTACCTTAAAAATCACCAAAATTTTATAGAAACTATATAAAATCCTTAGAAATTTGAATGTTTTTGCAAAACTATTGCCAAACATTTTACATTTTACATATTCAGGACTAGCAATATTAGCTCGGGTTTTTACATTTTAATATAAATTTCCATCCTTAAAATCATCCATGGAGATGATATTTGAAGTTGGAGATTTGAAAGTTACTGCACCCTTGGACCCATCAGAAGGAAATAGATACATAGAACCAACAAGAGGGAATGACATTGACAATTTATATAACATGACTGCGTAGAAGGAGGATTATGTCAACTCGACAGTGGATGGTGTGTTGAGTTGGCAAAGTATTAGTGTTGGCACAAGGCCGAAGTGGAAAGAAGGACGATCATGGGAAAGAAAGCGTGTAGAAACTGAAGTAACAACTGGCAAAAGAACAACACGCGCACATGCAAGAAAGCGTGCACAAAGGAAAGCGACAGCTGGAGGAAGAACAACACACGTATGGGAGTAAGACCTAACGTAAGAAGGGTTAGGGTTTTGGTAATATTCTAGAAATGGATGAAGAGCCCAAAATGTATAAATATAGATGTGAAGGTATCATAGAAGAGAGGATAGAAAGGAATTTTTGGGTTGATCTTCAGGTTGGATTTTTAGTAGTTTTTAAAGATTGTAGCTACGCATGAGCAAATGCGATATGTAACGGGTTTTTCTTATATGAACTGATTTTGTAAGATGTTGAGCAAAGAAGATATGAGGGAAAGAATATCTGAGGATTAGACCGCAGGCTGTAGATCCTGGTGCGATCTAGTTCACCTCACATAGATCTGACCTAGTTTTGAGAAGAGTTGTAAGCGCGCGGCGACGAATATGCAGAACTACCATAATAAAGAGCCAAGAGCGAAATCTTTGTGGAAGTAGCCCAGGAGGGGGTGAACCATGGTAATACTTGTGTAATATGATGAATACATGCATGTCTTTACTTTATTTTAGCAATTAATGGTTAGGTTTGATGAATGAGTTAGTACATTGTTATGAATCTGTTTATGCTAATTGAGAAATAACTCAAGTACCTGTGTATGCGATCGGGAGGAATAAGTAGAGTTCGCTAATGGCCCATAATACTCGTTTCTAGTCAAGAAACCCCTATCCCCTACTCTGTCCTAGGCTGTAAACACCTGAGTCTTACAATCACCCATTTAAAGCTATCTCAGGTGAGACTGTGCAGTGCATTCTGTGTACTGTGTTGCCTTCTGGTTTACCAGGAGGTCCGATAGTTTTATAGGATTTGTTGGAAACCCGAATGACATGAACCCTGGGTCAATAAATCAGACGATTAAGGAAGGAAATCAAACCAATAAACCGGTCCAACAAATGGTTCCATTACCGTGTTGAATAAGAAAGGTTTGAGTGGACGAGATAGAGTGAATGAGAACTGAAGGAGTGAAACCGGAGAACAATGAGCCATTAGAAGGGAATGTTGAGACCTTGGAACCCCATGAAAGCAAAAATCGAGGGCTGGTTGAGAACTAAAGAGCTAGAGTTTGCACAGAAAGACAATAGAAACCCTAGAATCACACTGCGTAGATACTTGGATAGATACGTATTTACGGATTTACACAAAGTCTTTTTCTATGATTTTTCTGCATCTACTATAGGAGTAGATCCTACGGTTGAAGGATAACCATGCAACGAACCAGATTCGACAGCTAGAGTGGAACCCAATACAGATTGAGCAGATACAACAGGTGAACAACAAATTCACCCGCGCAATATAATTTTGGCTTGACAATATTGTGGCAGGATTCATAACAGAGTTTGCAGTAGACATAGAGAAGTGATACAGTGCAGCTGAACAAGAGTTTCTATGAGAACCCAGAGGAAAGTACATTCAATCACTGTATACTTCTATCAAGATACTGCTATATAACAAAGGCGTAATGACAATGGAACCAGGCATCTAGACTTCTCTGCATGCATGGGGGAAGGGGGGAAGCACTGACAGAGAAAGGAGGAATGGAAGGAGGGCAGAATAAAGAGAAGGAGGAGGAGGAACCCTTGGACCCAATCTTGATGGATGATGACCAAATCAAGTGGATCTTGGCGTCATCAGGAATTATGGGTAGCGGAGAACCCTACCAATATAAGGTGAATACCAAGAAGAGTGTCATAGCCGAGAGGGAGGGCTTGGCGAGCGATGAGGAAGAGGTAGAGGATCTCTAGGCTGTGGAGAAGATTGAGGAAATCTTGCACGCCACATATGAGAGGAAAACAAGAGGCCCAAGAACAGGAGCAGAAGCCATCCATCCCTTTCATATCAATGTCAGTGTGGAACCCATAAACCCATGTGCAACCAATACACCAAAGAGAACACCACCGTTTAGACAACCGAAGTTCGGAGGAAGTTCGACAGCAGAAAGTACCCCTACACAAGGAGCAACAACTGGAGGAGCCAGTTCAGGCAACCTTAGTCAAGTATCTACACCACGCAAAGGAGGTAGTAGTTCAGTATTCAGAATGGAAGGACACGATCCTACTATCAGATTACCATAATTTCAAGGAGAAGCAACCGAAGACCCTGGGAAGCATTTGTTCATTTGCATAAAGATATGGGAAGCGAAGCAGATCACTGAAAAAGATACCAAACTCGCGTAGCTTGCGATCATGCTAAGAGACCGTGCACTAGACTGGTACATTAGTCTAGACACTAACAGTGTTGTCGGAACGATAAGGACACTAGATGACATCGATAAATTACTGATCAACGAGTTCCAGAAGCCGAGCTTAGAGGATCATTATATTAACGAGATGATTGAGATAAGACAGAAACCAAGAGAATCTGTATGGGAGATTGATCAGATATTCAAGCAATTAAAAGGCAAGTTAAAATACCTTATGACCGACATGCAACATCGACACCTATTTTTCAACTCACTACTCCCACATTTAAAATATCCACTACAACAACAGAATTTTTAGATGCAGGCCGAGGCTCTGCAGGAAGCCTTGCAATTGGAAGAGAATCAGTACCAGCAGACGAACCCAGCTATCAAAGAGATGAAGGAGGATTTGAAGAACTTAACATTTTAGCTGAACCAAAATAAGAACAAGGACAAACGAGAAGCCATCTGGTGCACTACCTATAGGACGGAAGGACACCATAATAATGAGTGCCCAACATTTGTGCAGTATATGGTGACCGGTATGCCCAACCCACTACCATAGGGAGGATTATGGTGTGAAATATGCAAGAAACCAGGTCACGACCCCTACCACTGCACGATGATGCAGAAATACCAGACAGTCCCAAAGAATTCATACTGTACCTTTTGTAAGTCAGTAGGCCATGACGACAAAGATTGCAAAACTATGGAGCTGATGCAGGAAATAACATCAGACGCATACAGAGTATAGGCTGAAATGATGACTAGGAAAGCAACGCCATAGTTCAATCGATCCCCAACCCCATACAACACTGCGCAGCCGTAGTATAATACTGCTAACAACCCTACAATAACACACAAACATAGTACAACACGACACACACCCAGTATAATACCACGCAGTATAATCAGGCACCATAATATAATGCACCGCGAGGAGATCACGTAGGATATAGAGGAGCAGGACGAGCTAGAGGAGGCTTCAGACATGGTAGAGGACCTGTCACATATCACAATTTCCAACAACTAGGACATTACGCACATGAGTGTCCACTGCCACCAGCGAATTG
This sequence comes from Picea sitchensis, assembly GCA_010110895.2. Taxonomy (NCBI): domain Eukaryota; kingdom Viridiplantae; phylum Streptophyta; class Pinopsida; order Pinales; family Pinaceae; genus Picea; species Picea sitchensis. The sequence goes on from SNQJ01S0060886.1 coordinate 48,189, forward strand.
TATGTACTGTCGTGCATCAGACCGCGATGCAGAGGAATGTCCCACATTACTTGTAAAAATTCAGAAAAAAGGAACTAAAATAATCAGAACGTCCAGTGGATTTCAGCTGAAGCAAGGGACGACGGACGAAACATCAATATAGTCACTCGAGGAGGAACGAAAACTGGAAACGACGCAGTTCAACAGGAACCCGCACAAAACCAATGGGTAAAGAAGAACACAGATCCCAAGAAGCAGTTCGATGTGCATAAGGAGAAGGAGATCTTTACAGAAGCCTGACAAGAATTTCAGAAGCAGGACATAGCGTCGACTGCACATCAAAGCAAGGAAGCCCTGGAATATGAAATGCTGCCATCATTGGACCATACCAACCGAGTAAAACCCAAGGAACAAGAAAGTACTATCAAAGACTTTTTGCAATCATGCATCAAAGTGTTAAGAGATCCCTCATCTGTCAAAATATTGCAAAACATCCTAGAGAAATGTAGCAGTGAAACAGAACAAAATCCAGAACTGAAAAATGTCAACCACCTACACACAAGAAGAAGAACAAGTAGGGAATTTAGACTAAATGCTAACATTAGGGATTTCAATATGGGAGATATTATACTAGATCTAGGATCAGAAGTTAATGTACTACCAAAAACTACATGGAAATGCATGGGAGAACCCACACTGGGATACTCAACCGTTCAATTAAAACTAACAAATCAACATAAAGTTCTACCAATAGGTAGACTGAAAGGAGTAACAATAGATCTGGATGGAGTGCGCACTGAGGCAGACTTCGAAGTCATCAAAATAGTAGATGACACCACACCTTACCCGACACTACTCGGTCTGGATTGGGAATTCAACAAACAAGCCATAATTAATTTGAAAACCATAAAAATGACATTCAAGTAGAGAGACTACAGGGTCATAGTACCACTATACCCATCAGAAGGGGAGAGGTTTGTAGAACCCACCTGTCTGGACTTAGATGAGATCGACCAGTTGTACAGAACAACTACGCATGATGTGGACTATATGAACCCAACTGCAGATGGGGTACTTAGTTGGTGAAGAATTACTTCATGTGCAACAGACTCAGATACTGGGTTAGAAAACTGGCAACAGAGACTACACGAAGTATCAACAAGAAGATGTGCCAGAATAGACTGCGCAGTAAGATGGGTAGGCACAAAAATCAGAGAACCACCTAGTTTTCATGGATTGAATGTTTTGCAAGATTTCTTCACACAATATGAAGACGAAGTATTGGAAAACCAAAGAATACTAGCACTGGATTTAGCACTAAAGGCCACACCTGCAAGATGGTGGGGCGCACACAAGGAGACTATCACAGATTGGTATCAATGCAAGCGGCTATTGCGCATAAGGTTCAGCACAGAATGAACATATAACAAAGAACATAAGTATGAAGGACTAGAGACACCAGCGAAACACTTGAAGGAATGCCAAACGCTATGGAAAATGACACCACCAAAGGAATGGCCTCACCACTTCATTCATATGTTAGAAGGCATACCAACAAACTGGTACACAGACCAAGAATTGTGCAAAGGAACCAAGACATGGGAGACACTCCGACAGAACTTTACAATTACTTTCTCATTCAAGGATGAGAAACCCAACATCGATGCGGCTCTAAAATGGATCAGAGGCATCATATTCATGGAAGAAATGGAAGTAGAACTTCTCACAGAAGAACAGCAGCGGAATAAGAAGACAATCAAGGATTTACTGTCATGCTACCATGTATAGGAGGAAGCACCAAATGAAGATGATCTGCGTGATATTCAGATCGAAGAAGTCAAAGGTGAGAGAGATGTGGAAGGACCACCGTTAGAGTCATAAGTCATCTCTGCACCAATCAAGATAAAGAAGGTTAACATTGACACTGCTGAGCAGCCCAAAATGGCTAGCATTGGAGATTATTGGGATGAACAGGCACTGCAAAGCATCATGAAATTATTGCATGAATACATCAAAATTTTTCCCACAACCTTTACAGAGATGAAAGGAATTGCTGAAGAATTAGGAGAAATGAAGATACCACTCAGATCTGATGCGAGACCCATTAAACAATGACCCTATAGACTAAACCCCATCTATAAGAAGAAAGTTAAAGACGATATCGACATGATGCTTGAGGCTGGCATCATCGAACCAGTCGAAGAATCAGAATGGATAAGCCCGATGGTAGTACACGACAAGAAACAGGGGAGAGGAATCAGGATATGCGTCGAATTGAGGAAGTTGAACGATGCATGCCTACACGACCCATTTCCTACACCATTCACGGATGAGGTACTAGAGAATGTAGGGGGACACAAAGCTTACTCATTCACTGATGGATTCTTAGGCTACCATCCAATTAAGATAGCACAAGAGGATATACACAAGACCACGTTTGCAACATAATGGGGATCTTACCAGTACACAGTTATGCCATTCGGACTGAAGAATGCACCTGCAATATTCTCCAGAGTGGTCATCGCAGCATTTAAGGAATTCATCCATCAATTCCTCGAAGTATACCTGGATGATTGGACAATGTATAGCTTACTAAAAAACCATGTAGAAGTTTTATGACTGATGTTATAACAATGCAGACAGTGCCAAATATCACTGAATATCAAGAAATGCATATTTGGAACACCGTTTGGGATACTACTAGGACACATAGTATGCAAACAAGGCTTGCTAGTGGATCCATCCAAAATCGCAGTCATTGTTAACTTACCAGCACAAAAAATAGTCCGCCAACTAAGAGAAACGTTATGATATACGAGATATTACAAGAAATTCATCAAAGGCTACGCGCAGATTACAACGCCAGTGGGAAAACTTTTAAGGAAAGATACAAATTATCAATGGAACGACAAGTGCCAACATGGTCTGGATACCCTAAAGGAAAATATGGTCACCGCACCAATATTGGTATTTCCAGATTGGGAGAAGACATTCCATGTACATGTAGATGCATCAACGATAGCACTTGGAGCTATCCTAGCGCAACCAGGAGTGGGATACTTGGATCACTCGATAGCATTCGCAAGCAGAAAATTATCAGACTCAGAACATAACTACAACACGAGAGAAAGAGAAGGCCTAGCTATGGTTTATGCACTGCAAAAGTTCAGACATGACCTATTGGGAAAACACTTCAAGATGTTTACAGATCACTCAACCCTAAAATACCTAGTCAGCAAGCCAGTGTTGGGGGGAAGAATCTGTCGACGGTTATTACTATTTCAAGAATTTGACTTTGAGGTAATAGTTAATCCAGGAAAACTGAATGCCGAACCTGATCACCTATCGAGGGTCACAAATGGAGAGGAACCAAAAAATTTAGAAGACAACTTTCCAGATGAAAAACTATTCTCATTACAGATTGCTGATGACTACCTCGCAGAAATCATCCAGTACTTGAGTACAGGTACTGCACCGTAGGAATATACCACTGCGTAGAAGAAGAACCTAGTAGTCCGTGCAACTGACTATCATTTGATCACTGGACATCTATATAAAATGGGCACAAACAACATCTTATGAAGGTATGTACTAGACCATGAATGACCAATAATTCTAGCAGAAGCCCACAAAGGAATCACAGGAGGGAATTATGCAGGAAAAGCCACCGTGCAAAAGGTACTACACACAGGATTATGGTGGCCAACGATCCATAGAGACTCGAAAGAGTATTTTCAACAATGTGATGTCTGTCAGAGGGTAGGCAAACCCAATAGAAGGGATGAGATGCCACTGTGATCGTAAGTGACACTACAGGCATTCGAAAAATGGGCAATAGACTTTGTGGGACCAATTAACCCACCAACCAAAAGAACAGGGGCAAGATATATTATCACCGTGATGAAATACCTAATAAGATGGGCAGAAGCCGCACCAGTAAGAGATTGCAGCGCAGAGACATCTGCACACTTTTTATTTGAACAGGTAATTACTAGATTCGGGTGCCCAAGAATTTTGATGAGCGACCAAGGCAGACACTTTATAAACAACACCATTTGAGCGATGCTCAAAGAGTTTGAATTTCATCACCAAAAAATCACACCATACCACCCATAGGCAAACGACATGGTAGAAGCCTTCAAAAAAATTCTAGAGAACGCATTGACAAAGATATATAATGTCAACAGAGACGATTGGGACCTCAAGGTACCAACAATACCATGGGCATATCAGATTACATGCAAAAAAATGACAGGGCATACACCCTTTAAACTAGTCTATGGCCAAGAAGCAGTCATGCCGTTAGAATTCCTAATACCCAGTCTACGTGTAGCAGTGATCACACAAATGACAAAATGAGGTGCAGTACAGGAAAGATTGAATCAGTTACTGTCGATGGAGGAAGACCGAATCTTGGCAGGATTCTACCAACAAGTGCAGAGAGCAAGGGACAAAGCTTGGCATGATCGGCACATCAAGAGGAAAACGTTTAAGGAAGGAGACCTAGTATTGCTCTATGACAGTAAATCGTTGCAACACCCAGGAAAGATGAGAATGCATTGGCTAGGATCATACGAGGTAAAATTTGTCACAAATGGAGGAGATGTACAATTAAGAGATTTAGCAGGCACATAAATCATAGGAATGATCAATGGGCACTGACTGAAGTTGTACAAGGACGGTCGACCACCCACTGCGCAGTAAAAATAAATAAATAAATAAATAAATAAATAAATAAATAAATAAATAAATAAATAAATAAAAGCGTGTAGCACGCCAACGACGAACATGCCACAGGAAATATGAAACACGAAGAAAAAAAAGCAAGGACAACGGTCATATAAAAAAGAGAGATAAGCAGAAAAAATAAAGTCGGCGAAAGCAAGATGATAGGACAACACAAAGGAAAAATTAAAGCAAGGCAAGAATCGATGGGACACCACATTAAACGCACCAACTGTAGACGACAAAGTAGGCGTAATGGCAAGTACGAAACCGCTGTGGATGCATTGAACCCATAGTTATGGTGCATTAATCACATGATGGAAGAAGCATCCTCGAAAAGCTTCATGACGAGCCCATACAACACACGAGCACAGAAGCAGTTAGTCTATTCGCGAAAGGAGAACAAAAAAAGAGCAACAGTAGCTTGAACGAATAGGGAAAGACCACAGAGCGAACCAAAACCATTCGAACTCAACACATGTTCGATAGTTACCATTATGACACCACCAAAGCTCGCAGAACCAGGCCAGACAGCTAGATCGACCAGGGTTCAAACTAGGTCATGCGAACCGCTGGAAGAAAATGAATAGCAACAACCAGAGATCGTTGATATTGACGAAATCCCATCACTAGAGGAGATACCATTAGAATCTATGCCAATACTGGAAGAGATTTAGCAACCACAAATAGAGGCCATGGAACATTACACATTAGCAGCGGTGCAAGAGCCTTAGAACAAGGAAGAAGAAACCCACCAGGAAGTACAACAGGAACATACTAAAGTAGCTGTGGAAGTAAACAAAAAGACATAACATATGGGAGTAGAGGAGAAACCAGACGAGATGCAAGCACCCGGCCTAGATCTACCAGAAGAGGAGACTGCTGGAACCACCTGGGCTTGGCCAGAGTGGATGACAGAGGAGCAAATGGGAGTTATTGGAAGCTCGAGCCAACCAACATAGCAGGAGGACCAAGTTTAGATACTGAGCTCACCTCGAAAGAAATCGGCTACAAAGATTGTGCTACCTCGCATACCAGAGGGAGTACAGGTGGACCCACAAATATTGGGTCACGTTGGGAAGCTCAAGTATTTCGACCACGACATAGTAAATGAAACCAAATATCCATAGCTTGCACCATAGGTCTTTATGAAGAAAATAGTCGTGAACCAACTCAGAGAAATGATCACTCAGCCACACTAGTGGGCAACTGGACTGGACAGAACAAGAATGCTAGGATTGCTGAAGATACGACACTTTGGCAGAGGCCAATATGCGATGGCATGCGTCAAGCAACTGTTAGCAGTTACACATGGAGAGGATATATGGCTGGAAAAACCTGCCCCCATAACTTTTGAACTTATCGTGCAGATAACAGGACTACCCACCCGGGGTATGGATTCCATGCTGATTCTGGATGATAAATCTAAGGAAAAACATTGGCAGAAGAGATGAAGAATAAATATGGTATCGACAGGGGAACTCGAGGCATTATAATCAAACGGATCAACAATGCCGCTACACAATTGGGCACAAAGATCTTAGCCTGTAAATTGCTAAGAAAATGCCACAAAGACGAAGTACCGGCAGGAGTCATCACTGTTGCAGCTCAGTGCGCAGAAGGCACCTCCATGAGCTGGGCGCCATACCTATCAAACTTATTATAGGTATACTACAAAGAAACGCATGACATAGGTACGGAATTTCATTACTCATGGCTGATCACCCTCATAGCCTTCATGGGATGGCAAGAACCAGAACATGTCATCTTTTGTACCACACCACAACCATTGGGAGCGCGATATCGCGTAATGAAACCTGCGCCAATAGCCAAGCATAAGAAGGAGAATGGAATTGTATTCAAAGCATACCTATGGGAGCTACAAGAAGCCATCAACCGAGCATGGAGAATAACACCAGAGGCTGTCGCGCGATATGGGGACATTGCCAATTTCTGGGCTAGGCGACAAGCCATGTGGATACAACCAAGGCATGATCCGAATAAATAGTGGCTACAGATGTGCTACTGCATCACCGAGGGATATATCGAGATGATCATCAGTGAATGGCCTGATGAATGGAGGATCCCAGCCATACCTAGAGAAGTACCGGTACAAACAACAGAAGGAGGGGCTGCGCAGGCGGAAACACAACCTCCACAAATCCTAGTACCCAAAATATGAAGAACGGGCCAAATCAAGTCAACCTAGGCAGACAATAGCTCAGAGCAGCTAGGGACCCAGAAGGGGAAGAAAGAAACCACTCAGCCAACCAAGGAACAACAGAAACAGATTGAGGGAGCACCAAAAACTGCTCCAAACCCCATTACATAGGAACCAGGGGTAAACAAGAGACCAGATGTACAGGAAGCAGGAACACGTAAGAAAACAAAGGCACAATGAGCAACACCAGACTATACGATCACGAAGGATGATGGAGAGATGATCGCTAGAATGGTCCAGGAATGTCTCGCAATGGATTTCGATCATGCAACACACCATAGAGATAAACTATAGAAGGAATTGGTAGAAATGGGTCAACTTCTTAAGAAATTCGGGGAGGCCTAGATCATGAGCATCAGTAGAGGCATAGAGCCATCGACCGCACAGGCCAAAGAGAGAGTGGAGGTAGAAGAATGAGAGCTAGTTCTTCCGATGCCATACGCACATTCAACGATCTACATAAAGCCTAGCATGCTGCGAATGGATGAAATTGTGGGACAAACGCCACTGAAGGATTTGGACCACAGCCAATTGGTCTTGAAAAGGATGCCATCAAGGGCATTATACAAATTGAAGGTTAGCATCGACCACGAGATGCAGTCTCGAGCACATAAAAACTTAGTCGAGCTACAACAATCGACAAAGAAGCAGGAAGCACTAGAAACAGTTTGTGCGTAGGCCAAATCCGAAACTCAGCAGGAGAAAGAACGCATAAACGAACTAGAACACAGAGTGGAAGAAATTTTTGGGAAACTTCGAAGCACTACACAGGGGAATGAACTCCCAGCCATAGAAAAGATCGACCATATTGGGTAGGCAATTGATCGATACCAAAAGGAGATCGAGGATCTCCGAGAGCAGATTAGACCAACAACTCCACCGGTAGTGAAGGAGAAAATGAAGCAGGAAGCAACAATACAACTGCAGGAGATAGAGAAACAGGTTAGCACGAAAGCTGACTTGTTCGAGAAAGCAGCACAACTTTGGACAAGGCTGGNAAGGAAGAGGAGAGGATCAATGCAACGATCCAAGAAATCAAGAAGTGAAAAATGACCATACCAATTCCAGAGAGGGTCAAGGGAATGCAAGAGTTGAAGAAGATACAGGCATAACTTATCACTGCACAAACACAAAAACATGAGCGCCAGGCTCAAATAGAACCATTGTAGGAACGTGTAGCAGAAGTACTCGCACAGGCAGAAGGAGCCAGAACATAGATAACACAAACACAGCTAGAATGTGCAGGATTGATGAACGACGAAGTGACAGTTCAGACAGTCGACATGATCAAGGAGAAAACCGCGCAGGCACTGAAAAAAGCAACAAAATTGCAGGAAAAGTTCCAGACGATCATCAAGGAGATCAAGGAAGCACAGAGAGGTTAGGTGACTCGGGATGAGTTACATGTCAGTGTTGGGGGCCTGTTGGCACCAGGACAAAGTGGAAAGAAGGATGATCATGGTAAAGAAAGCATGCATAAACTGAAGTAACAATTGGAAAAAGAACAACACGCACGCATGCAAGAAAACGTGCACAAAGGAAAGCGACAGCCAGAGGAAGAACAACACGCGCATGGGAGAAAGACCTAACGTAAGAAGGGTTATGGTTTTGGTAATATTCTAGAAACGACTGAAGAGCCCAAAATGTATAAATATAGTTATGAAGGTATCATAGAAGAGAGGATAGAAAGGAATTTTTGGGTTGATCTTCATGTTGGCTTTTTAGTAGTTTTTAAAGATTGTAGCTACGCATGAGCGAATGCGATATGTAACATGTTTTTCTTGTATGAACCGATTTTGTAAGATATTGAGCAAAGAAGATATGAGGGAAGGAATATCTGAGGATTAGACCACAAGCTGTATAGCCTGGTGCGATCTAGTTCGCCTCACATAGATCTGACCCAGTTTTGAGAAGATTTGTAAGCGCGCAACACCGAATATGTAGAACTACCATAATAAAGAGCCAAGAGAAAAATATTTGTGGACGTAGCCCAAGAGGGGGTGAACCACGGTAATACTTGTGTAATATGATGAATACATGCATGTCTTTACTTTATTTCAGCAATTAATGGTTAGGTTTGATGAATGAGTTAGTACATTGTTATGAATCTATTTATGCTAATTGAGAAATAACTCAATAACCTATGTATGTGACCGAGCAGAATAAGTAGAGTTTGCTAATGGCTCATAATACTCGTTTCTAGTCAAGAAACCCCTATCCCCTACTCTGTCCTAGGCTGTAAACACCCGAGTCTTACAGTCACCCATTTAAAGCTATCTCGGGTGAGACTGCACAGTGCATTACATGTACTGTGTTTCCTTCTGGTTTACCAGGAGGGATGATAGTTTTAGAGGCTTTGTTGGAAACCCGAATGATGTGAACCCTGGGTCAATAACTCAGATGATTAAGGAAGGAAATCAAACCAATAAACCGGTCCAACAATTAGCTCATGTGCGTTAGATTTTGAAGAAGGTTTAGAGCATTGGAAACAAAGAATGCATGAAGTGACAACTTGATGATGTCTATGTGTCACTTGATCCTTTCACTATATTGGAACAGAGCTATGTGATCCACCCAGGTATGATGGATTAACTTATATAAGTATGTTTGTAAAATAATTTGAGTTATAGGTACCCAAACAACAAAGGTTTTTATCACTAGATGTTGTATTAAAAGTGACTCCAGCTAGATGGTGGGATGCACACAGAGAGGGAATGAAATACTGGTCACAATGTAGCAGACTAATGCAAATAAGGTTCTGCACTAAGGAAGAAAAAATTGCGCAGAAATATATAGGGGAGAGTGACCCAGTAGGTCATGTGAAAAAATGCAGGGATGTAATGGGTTTAGTACCATAAACAGAGTGGACATACAGATTTATACACACACTGGAAACAATTCTGAATAACTGGTATTTGGAGTTGGAAATGCGTAGGGAGACAACAATATGCGAAGAACTGATCTAGAGGTTCAAAATCATGTTTACTTTTGAACATGAATCTATATCCATAGATGCAGTGCTACAGGCGATTCGAACGCAAATATTCTTGAAAGAAGAGATGATGGAGGTGTGTTGACGGGCGAAACTAACCGTCCGTCAACTGGGAGAGTGGAACCGGTCCGGGGTTGTCTAAATAACCCAAGCCGTTTGGAATGGACCACCCTG
>SNQJ01S0060887.1:42171-76049 GCA_010110895.2 Picea sitchensis
CAAAAAATGCCCTTTTGACTTTCATCTCCAAGAATGGCCTTCAGATTTTGATTTGGTAATTCATAACCAGCTTATTGAAGAAGGATTCAAACCATTCAAACCCAAAAATTCTTGATCTGGGCGAAAATTTGGCTATTCTGGCCTTGACAGCTTTCAACAACGCACTTGCCTAAAAAATTTGCTCCTGCGCTGTGGAAAGTCGCCACTTTCCACAGCGAACTAGCCATAATTCTGCCTTCTGCGCTGGTGAAAGTGCATATTTTTTCAAAATCAATTTTCTCGGTCATGGAGAGTCCGTTTTGCATGTTTAAATAGTCGATCGACATCTACAAATCCTGAACTTTCCAATGGTGCTTTCAGATCTGTATTTGGAGCTCGGGAAGCAAGTCAAATTTTCCCTGCAAGATTAGACATCTTTCCTTCAAAAATGCCGGTGCGTTTTTGAGTGCTAACACTACCATTCTTCTCTAAGGTGTAAGTATTTCTTCTCCCATCATGGATGAAATTCCTATTATATTTCCATGGTATTCCCAACAAAAAATGACATACATCCATGGAAATAACATCACATAGAATATCATCTCTATATCCACCTATTTTAAATTCAACAAGGCATTGTTTAGTTATCGTTACCTGGTGACCTTTCTGCAACCATGAGACTTTCTACGACGTTGGATGTGCAGTCGTCTCCAACTCCAATTTCTCCACCATCTCTGTCGATACTAAGTTGTCAGTGCTCCCACTATCAACTATTACCTTGCAAACCCTATCCTTAGTCTTGCAAGTTGTTCTGAACAAACTATTCCTCTGCACTAGCTGTTCAATCTCTAGCTCTTGCTTCAAAAGAACCTTCTTCATCATCAAGGATTTCCTATCTTCTAGACCTTCCGCCTCAACATTTCTCTTATGCGCTTCCGAAACGTGAGCTTCACCTCCTTTCCTTCTCTCGGGGAATTCCCAAGACATGTGCTCTATTTTCCCACAGGCATAACATCTTACTTCTCCTCCTCTACCCCTTCCTCTTCCTCAAGGAAACAAATTCCTACCACTGAACTGTCTCCCTCGGGAACTTCCTCCTCTTTCAGAGTGACTATGTGGTTTTTCCGTCTCACCTTTGGAATTTTGCGCCTTGTCGTGGGCGATTCGTTTGCCTTTGTTTGGACTTCGTCCTCTTCCTGGCTGACTCTGTCTTGTAGCCAACTTCTCCTCTGATTTCAGTGTGATCTGATAAGCATCTTCCATGGTTCTAACTGTCATAATGATGATTTTGTTTTGGATTTCATATCTGAGGCCGTTGATGTACTTGACAACTTTTTCCTCGTCTCTTTCTTTCTGTCCAGCCCTGATGTTCAATCTATAGAACTCCTCCGTGTATTCCTTCACAGTCATTCCCTTTTGTCTCTGGTTCTGCAATCTCCTGAACATGTTTATCTGGTAATATTTGGGTATGAATTTAGCCTTTAGTTTGGCTACCATCCTATCCCAACTCTTAATCTTTTGTTTTCCCTTGCTTCTCCTGTCAGCCTGCAGTTCATCCCACCATAGTGCTGCATGTTCTTTTAACCTAGTGACAACATGTTTCACCTTCTTCTCCTCATCGACATCTTCATATTCAAAATACTTGTCCATTGCTCATATCCAATCAAGCAATTATTCAGTGTCTAAATTACCTTCAAACATTGGGATGTCGATATTATCTCTAGCTCCCAACTTGACAACCTCTTTTAGTAAGCGTTCTTCTACAATAGCCTCGGCTACAACTTCTTCAAATTCCACTTCTTCATTCTCTCCATCGTTGACGTCTCCAACACCAGGTGCTCTTATTTATGCTTTTTCCATGGCATCCAACCTTGATGTAAGTTCTCTCATCTCCCTTTTCATAGCTCTATTTTCTACGGGCGGCTCTGCACTTCTTCTAGGCAGAATTGTGCTGATGTATCTGATACCACTCGATGATACCAGTCTACTTCTCCGTCTCCTATTTCTACACAAATCAATTTTGTGCTCGCTCTGATACCACCTGACACAGACCCCCCTTCCCTCCCGGGGATCTGCGACCTCCCAGTCTTGGATCTTCAAGCTCTTGAGCCGAATTGACTCTTTGGGCCCTCAATATTCCCCGAATGCTCAACGCACAGGTCCCTTTACTGTTACCCACAGGGTCAAACTATTCATGACTCCGCTCTTTGACGCTCTTGGTAACACCAAATTCGCGAGTACTAGCCTCATGCTAGTCTCTTCCTCATAAGTTACCACGAGCTATGACCATGGACCATCCCCTTTGCGATTTCGAGCTTCAGAGATATCACGATATCTGACTTCAGTTCTTTCTGAAGCGCTCTCCTCGAAAATTCTGGATCTCTACTGCGTGTCTCCTTGGATTTTACGGCCCAACTATGTTTCAGGTTTCACGACTTCGCAAAACTCCTGTTCACCTCACATACAAACCTCCAGACCTCCGACTTTCGGATTTCATAATCCGATGCCACATGTCCTCTTCATAGCCGATGATTGATATTACTTCGTGATTTCGTGAGTTCATGGCTCTACTCTTACAACACCTCCAAACTTCCCAAACCACGAAGTGCTAAAATACTTTACGACCAACCTCCGCGTAATGCTCCCAGATCGTCTAGAACAATCTCGCCTTCCTCCGGAATGGATCTGGTTCATGGATTTTGGGAAACCTTAAAGGATTCTTCCCTTTGATTATTTCTCACCGCTCTCCCTCCCGATCTTGTCTTTCTTCAACTTTCCTTGTTCCTCCGAATGATTTCTTCAACACTTAGTCGAATTTTCAGCCTGTGCACGCCTTGCGACAAGTTCTCCTCCACAACCTAATTTCTTTGTGGATGATTGTGCACACTTTGCGACTGTTCACCAACCACTTCTCTGCGACTAAATTCATTCTACTCCTCCCGAGATTACGAGTTTGAGACTCTGTAACACACTCCTTTTAGACAAACTTCCTTCAATCTTGACCACTGAAGGATTACCTTGCACTCCTTGCAACAGTTCTCTTACGCTCGATTTTTCCTCTCGAACAATATGACTTTGAGGGTAATTCCTCCTACAAACCAAACCAAACTATCCCAGCTGAACCTCTGAGTCAAAACAAACTCGGTCATGCACTCCTTGCGGACGCCTATGCACTCTTTGCATACATAATTTTCACGCTACCTCTTATGAGCTTTGAGTCAAAACAGACTCGGTCACACACACCTTGTAGACACTATGCACACCTTGCACTCACTCATAGAAGAGAGACAATTGAAGCTTATTCAATCTTCACAACGACTCATACATTCAACCATGTAAATGCATTCATAAACCACAAGAACAATAAATAACATAGAATTTCGAATAAGCATAAAGTCTACCATTCATTCATATATATAGACACAACAACACCATACATTTGGGTCAATGCTCCTCTGTTATATTCATTCAGAAGTCATATACATGGGTTCATACACTGTTCTTCAGCACTCTGCAATATATACAATAGATTCAACAACTCATCAACAACCAAAGAGCCAACCACTTCTACTCGGCAACAATACAAAGCTTTATACAAGAGGGATCTTCGATTCTTTCCCTCCAACCACTCTAGGCTATTCTATCAAAATAAAAGATTTTAGCTACTTAATATTTATTACAATAAATATTCAAGTGAGACAAATAAGAGTGAGAGCTCCAGATCTGTACTGCAATCTTTAACACTAAAGAAAAATACGTTCCCTCATTGATCTTATGCGATGGCTCAACCTCCAAACATTAAAGATGTTCATAAATCAACATCTTTTCTAGATATTACATTAATATGCCAACTTTGGAATTCAAAATTTCTTCAAAATACGCGCTAGTGCGTCCAACTTTCCTCCACACATGCTTTTCTGGTGATGCTCCTGCATCAAATGTTTGATTTCTTTACACATGCTTGCTCCAAATCTTGTTTACTGATAATTAAAAAAAATTATCTATAAATTCAAATCTCAAAAAATTAAAAAACATTGGAACTGTTTACTCTCTCCAACAAAAATGCAAATGGATCCTCTAAAGCATGCATAAAACAACAATCATGTTTCACCCCTTCCACTGCATCCTTGTTTTCATGTAATTCAATCTGCTGTTTGCAACAAAGAGGCTAAAAAATATGCTGAGACTGCTGAAAATAACAATCTTATGAATTAGAAGACAATGTTGGTTGAAATGAAACCCATGGTGGGAAGCAATCCATCTCTAACACTGACTTTGAGTGACCATCATCTTTATTTCCAGGCTGGTAGTTGAGCACAGACAACAAATATGAACTGAGATAACCTTCCATGTAATCATCAACATGATCATTAAATGCATGAGAAGGTTGTTGGTCTTCCTCACTGATAACAATTTGCTCATGTAAAACAATGTCACTGTGAATGCACTCAGACTTCCTTGCTTCCTCTGTTATCTCATGATTTACTTTCAACAATTCAAAGGAAGAAAAACATAATGGAAGATAATTTTCATTGGCAAGTCCACTTCTTTCTTCATATTCAACATCATGCCTCGATGATTTCTGATTTGAAACATTATAAACATTTTTCTTCAACAATTTGAAAGAAGCAAAACACAATGGAAAAGTTCTTTTACCTGATTCAAAAATTTTCTTCAATTTCTTCACTGCTGTGATATGCACATTTTTTGATTTTTTTGGATTGATGAACACAATCATTTTCAGATTGATCTTCGACCAATGGATGCAATTTTGAATTTGAAACCTTCTAATTCTACTGAGGAACTCTGTAAGATGTAGATCTAAAGATTTCCTCTTGCCCCAAAGTTTCAAAAAGACATTCTTCAATTCCTCCCATGAGCTAATTGTCTCTGGTTGCAAGTATTTAAACCATTCATTGGTATCCCTTTTCAAGGATTGAGAGAAATCCCTCATACAAACATCGTCGTGATCAATCTCAAACAAATCTATAAAATGTTCAGAATTTTGGATGTGTTTTTCAGCTGTGATGGCATTAGGTTCTCCATCAAACATAGGTAGGTACTTATAGTGATTTAGAGGAAAATTATTAAGGATGTGAGGTAATTTTAAAGGTCTGTATCTATGCTGAATCTTGAAGGGTTTTGGGTCAAGTACATGAGGTGATATATCAGCCTTGATTTCATGAGTCTCATCAATTTGGCTATGGTCAACACATGGCTCAGATGGAATATTTTGATCAAAATGAGTGATATAGTGAGGAAATATATGTACAACTTTAAGAGGAGGATATACAAGTGCAAGATTCTCATGATCATCATTTGAATGCAACAGGTAAAGAAAAAAATGTTTTTCATGTTCAGGAAATGACAAAAGGTGGGTAATAACACAAAATATTATGTCTTGGAAAAAACTCAACTTTAGGTACTTGTTTTCTCCCATGATGTCCTTTCATACCTCTGTTAATGGATCTCGTCCTTCAATGGAGTCTCTAAATCACATTTGAAGCTTGATTGGAGTCTCTAGGTGGAAATGTACGACCTTTTTGTGTTTGAATTCTATCCACCATAAAGAATTAGGTCTAAACCTTGTCGTTTCTCCCAGGGAAAATGCAACTTTCATTCCCCGACAATGACGCCAAAATGTTAGCACTCTATAAATTTGTTTGGCCGATAAAACAAGCAACATAAGTAACCTACAAACCAACTTTAGAGCTGGATACTAGCCCGCTCATCTGAGAGAAGGATCTCTCCTGTCACTTGGTATTTCTTTGACAATCAATGGCTAGGTTTTGTTGTTTTGGGGGTATTTTTATAACTTTGCTGGAAAGTAAGGGGAGGGACACTTAGGGCTATGGATTCAAACTTATGAAATGAATGGAATCACTGAATGGTTTGTAGAAATCTCTAGAGGAGAAAGGCTAAATGAGGCGATAAATCTAAGTTATAAATTGTAAATTTGCAGAGTGTAGGAAGAAAATAAAACATAAAACTCCATCAGAGCATTAAATAAATGAATTCTGAATTAGTTAGGAAGAAATTAACAGAGTTTAAATTGCTTCAACCGAGAGCATCACAAGATGATTTCTGGGCCTTTGACTATCCAATTTAAACACAAGACAGTGAAAATGAAATCATAAATACAGGAAATACATACAAAGAGAGGAGACAAAATTCAGATCACCACCATTAGAATCTTTTCATGGAAAATTCAAGACTTCTGCATGTGTATTCTATTCAACTTCAAAAAATTACATTCAAGTTCCGAATAGCTAAAATCGTGCCTTTGCACTTCTGCCAACCCCTAATACATTTGGAACTCCTAATATTTATACAAGCTGAGTTCCTTCGGTTTGAAACCATTTACAATGATTACAAAGAAACGTTTCGGTTTTTGAAACTAATTACAAAAATGAAATGTTTCAGTTCTGAAACCGATTACACTGATTAGCAAGAAAGGTTTCTTAATCCAGATTCTGGCTTCTCTAGCGTTTTAGTCACTCTGCTCGTCCTCTGAATCTGTCTCGACCCTTCGTGTGATTTGTTGTCTTTCCTTGTCCTCTGGACCTCATTTTCCAGGCCCTGGAAAACTGCAATTGGCCTTACCCAACCGGATTGTCTCCTTCAATTGTAGTTAGGAAATGATCTATCTCAGATATAATTTTCTTCCTGAAAATGAGTGGAAATGGCAAGCCGAGTTAGTGTACTGTTGAGCTGCAATTGAAAAATGGTGGTCGCGCCAAGGTTTTAATGGTCTAGTGTTTGAAAATAATAATAAAATAAATGAACAACTGCCCTTTTATACTTCCCCACTTTTCGGGGGGCATGAGAAAGTGGTTTGGGGCAACCTGCTTTTCACCCCGAAATGCACCTGGTGGCACCACGTAACCTCGAAAAAAAACCACGGTCTAAATTTCGGCCCGCCTTCCAAAATTAACCTCCGCACAGTTTCTCCCCCCAAAATCACCCATGACTGTTGCTCTTCAGAGTGCACGATTCACGCTGTATCGGGCCCCATCCACTTTGCGCTCCTTCTAGTTTTGACCTTTCTCCTCTTGATTTAGCCCCTTTCCTAATTTGTCAGGTTTCCAAACAGGTTTAGATTTCCGCTAGATTCTGAAATCTTGATTTCACACAATAAAAATTAGCATGTGAAAACATTGGCTCAAACGGGGATGCTATCCTCCCAGTGAGGTAGCAAATAACTCGTAGACCCGGTGCTTGATCCATTGGGCTGCTCCCAAAACATGTGTGTACCCTTCTTTGACTTGTCACCAATGTCCACTGAAAACCCAAGTCTGTACACTGCTCTCAATTGAAAAATGAATGCTAAGCACACCACTAAAATCTGAATATACACACTACTGAAAACTCAAACTGGAAGCTACTTGACCAACAAGCTTATTTGCACACTCCTATTTACTCTAAAACTACTGAAATGAACTGCCAATCAAATGAAGTCATAATGATAATGCAACCATGCAAGCATTTTATCCACTGTTTTCTTTCTTTGCACATGCTTACTCCAAAGCTTGTTTACTGATAATTCAAAAAAATTATCTATAAATTCAGATCTCAAAAAATTAAAAAACATTGCAACTGTTTACTGCCTCCAACAAAACTTCAAATGGATCCTCTAAAACATGCATACAACAACAATCATGTTTCACCCCTTCCACTGCATTCTTGTGCTCATGTAATTCAATCTGTTAATTGCCACAAAGAGTCTAAAAAATCAGCTGAGACTGCAGGAAATAACAATCTTCTGAATCAGAAGACATTGCTGGCTGAAATGAAACCCTTGGTGGCAAGAAATCCATATCTAACAATGACGTTGAGTGACCATCATCTTTATTTCCAAGATGGTAGTTGAGAACAAACTGCAAATCTGAAGTGAGATAACTTTCCATGTAATCAACAACATGATCGTTAAATGCATGAGAAGGTTGTTGGTCTTCCTCACTGATAACAATTTTCTCATGTAAAACAATTTCACTGTGAATGTAGTCATACTTCTCTGCTTCCTCTGTTATCTCATGATTTACTTTCAACAATTCAAAGGAAGAAAAACATAATGGAGGATAATTTTCATTGGCAACTCCACCTATTTCTTAAAATTCAACATCATGCTTGGATGATTTATGATTTGAAACATTATAAACATTTTTCTTCATCAATTTGAAAGAAGCAAAACACAATGGCAAAGTTCTTTTACCCGATTCAAAACTTTCTTCAATTTCTTCACTGCTTTCATATGCACATTTTTCAATTTCTTTGAATTGCTGAACACAATCATTTTCAGATTTATATTCGACCAATGGCTGCAATTTGAACTGATAAAACCTTTTGTATAACAAGTAATAGGGTCATCAAACACATGAGAAGATTGCTGCAATTTCTTGTGAATTTGTTCTAGTGAATCAATGTGATTTGGAATCAACACACATTCCATTGCTTCAATGATGATCTTAAAAGTTTCTTTCAACAATTTAAACGAAGAAAAACATATAGGTAAAGAATTTCTTTCAACGAATTCAGTACTTACTTCATATTCTTCTTTGTAACTGTGATATGTAGATTGATTGTTCTCATTACACTGCTGAAAATGAACATTTTCTAGTAGAGAACATGCAACTCGTTGTTTTAGGAAGTTAACACCATAATCATAATCATATTCATCATATATACGAAAATCAACAACATTTGCAATGTCATCTAACAAGGAAAAGCTTGGGACACCAATCTGCTCTTCAACAAACTGATTTGCAAATTCATTTTATTGACTGTCTACAAATGAATACATAAAACAATCATCCCCATGCTTATCATGGGATGGATCAGAAGCTCAATTAGCACCTTCTTTTTCAATATGTGGAATACAATCCTTTGCAAAATCATTATCATTTAGAACTTCAAGAGGATATATGATATTATTAACCCTCTTCTCAACATTCAAATCAATTTTTTTTTGTTCATATTCACTGTCATATTATTTAGCATCCAACTCCTCATTTCGAATGGTTTACATGCTTGAATATTGTGTTGAATCTCTTGAGCATCATTAAACATTTGTTGTAAGGACTTAGATCCTCTTTCCATCAGAAGGAAAGACAAATCTGGATGAGAGGTTGTTGCATAATGGAGCATGGCAACAACTTCAGTGGGTTGAATTTCATTAGGCATCTTGTAATAAATACTGGAAAATCTTCTACTGAATGTAGAAATAGTTTCATTGCTCTTCCTTTTCAAGGCATAGAACTATGTAATATGTAGATCCAAATATTTCCTCTTGCCCCAAAATTTCAAAAAGACATTCTTCAATTCCTCCCATGAGCTAATTGTCTCTAGTTGCAAGCATTTAAACCAGTGTTTGGTACCCCCTTTCAAGGATTAAGAGAAGTCCCTCATACAAACGTCGTCGTGATCAATCTCAAACAAATCTATAAAATGTTCAAAATATTGGATGTGTTTTTCAGTTGTGATGGCATTAGGTTCTCCATCAAACACAGGTAGGTACTTATAGTGCTTTGGAGGAAAATTATGAAGGATGTGAGGTAATTTTAAAGGTTTGTATCTATGCTGAATCTTGGAGGGTGTTGGGTCAAGTACAAGAGGTGAGATACCAAACTTGATTTCACGAGGCTCATCAATTTGGCTATGGTCAACACATGGCTCAGATGGGAGATTTTGATCAAAATCAGTGATACAATGAGGAAATATATGTAAAAATTTAAGAGGAGGATATACAAGTGCAAACTTCTCATGATCATCATTTGTATGCAACAGGTAAAGAAAAGTTTGTTTTTCATGTTCATGAAAGGACAAAAGGTAATTAAAAAAAATAAATATTATGTCTTGGAAAAAACTCAACTTTAGGTACTTGTTTTCTCCCATGATGTCCTTTCATACCTTTGTCAATGGATATCGTCCTCCAGTGGATTATATGAATCTCATTTGAAGCTTTATTGGAGTTTCTAGGTGTAAATGTATAACCTTTTTGTGTTTGACTTCTGTCCACCATAAAAAATCAGGTCTAAACCTTGTCGTTTCTCCTAGGGAAAATGCAACTTTTGTTCCCTGGAAACGACGCCAGAATGTTAGCACTTTGTAAATTTGTTCGACTGATAAAACAAATGACAGAGGTAACCTACAAACCAAATTTAGAGCTGGGAACTAGCCTACTCAGCTCAGAGAGGGATCTCTCCCGTCACTTGGTATTTCTTTGATAATCAAAGGCTAGGTTTTGTTGTTTTGGGGTTTTTTTTATAACTTTGATGGAAAGTAAGGGGAGGAAAAATTAGGGCTATGGAGTCAAACTTCTGAAAAGAATGGAAGCACTAACTGGTCTGTATAAATATACATAGGAGAAAGTCTAAATGAGGCGATAAATCTGAGTTATAAATTGTGAATTTGCAGTGTAGGAAGAAAAGAAAACATAAAACCGCACCAGAGCATTAAATAAATGAATTCTGAATTAGTTAGGAAGAACTTAACAACGTTTAAATTTCTTCAGACGAAAGCATCACAAGATGAATTCTGGGCCTTTGACTATCCAATTTAAACAGAAGACAATGAAAATGAAATTAGAAATACATGAAATACATATAAAGAGAGGAGACAAAACTCATATCACCACCATTAGAATATTTTCATGGAAACTTCAAGACTTCTGCATGTGTATTCTATTAAGCTTCAGAAATTTACATTCAAGTTTCGAATAGATAAAATCGTTCCCTTGCACTTCTGCCAACCCCTAATACATTTGGAACTCCTAATATTTATACAAGCCGATTTCCTTTGGTTTGAAACCGATTACAGTGATTAAAAAGAAACTTTTTGGTTTTTGAAACTGATTACAATAATTAAAATGAAACGTTTCGATTCTGAAACCGATTACAATGATTATCAATAAAGGTTTCTTAATCCAAATTCTAGCTTCTCTGGAATTTTAGTCCCTCTCTTTGTCCTCTGACTCTGTCTCGACCCTTCGTGTGATTTGTTGTCTTTCCTTGTCCTTTGGATCTCATTTTCCAGGCCTTGGAAAACTGCGTTTGGCCTTACCCTGCCATATTGTCTCCTTCAATTGTAGCTAGGAAATTCTCTATCTCAGATATAATTTTCTGCTTGAAAACGAGTGGAACTGGCAAGTCGAGTTAATGTACTGTTGAGCTCCAGTTGAAAAATGGTGGTCACGCCAAGGTTTTAACGGTCGAGTATTTGAAATAATAATAAAATAAATGAACAACCACCCTTTTATTCTTCCCTGATTTTCTGAGGCATGATAAAGTGGTTTGTGGCAACCCGCTTTTCACCCCGAAATGCACCTGGTGGCGCCATGTATCCCCTAACTAGAACCACAGTTTAAATTTTGTCCCACCTTCCAAAATTAACCTCCACGTAGTTTCTGCCCCCGAAATCACCCTCGACCGCTGATCTTCAGAGTTCACGATCCGCATCGTATCAAGCCCCATCCGCTTAGCGCTCCTTCTAGTTTTAGCCTTTCTCCGCCAGATTTAGCCCCTTTCCTAATTTGTCAGGCTTCCGAACAGGTTTAGCTTTCCTCTAGATTATGAAATCTTGATTTCACATAATAAAAATTAGCATGTGATAGCACAAGGTATGGACTAGTAAGAAACCCTCTCTTATGCATCTCAGGGTATTTGGCTGTGATGCATATGTTCACGTTCCAAAGGAAAACATGAATAAACTAGATAAAATGATGAAAAGTGTATCCTTATTGGTTATAAAGATGGTCTAAACAGTTATAAGCTTTGGAACCCATAAACTAAGAAGGTAGTGTATAGTCAAGATGTTCTATTTAGATAAATCAAATATGTTTTCAAACGAGAAGTCATACCAAGGGAGGTAGAACTAGATAAAATAGAGTTTGAATTGAAGGATAATGAATGAGACTCTAAAAAATCACAAGAATAATAAGAAGAAGAGCCTCATACTCCAGTTTTGAGGAGATCGGTTCGAGAAACAAGACAATTAGAAAGGTATACTCCATTTGATTTCCATTCAAATTTTGGTTTGTTTATTACTGATGATGATCCTAGATCTATTAGGGAGGCTGTGGATTTAGAGGATGACAAACTCTATAAAAATTCCATGGTTGAAGAAATGACAGCTTTGTAGAAGAATGAGGCTTGGGATCTAGTGGCATTGTCGAATGGAAGAAATCCCATTAGCAGTAAATGGTTGTTTAAGAAGAAGTTGAATGCAAAGGAAGATGACATGTCCCATGTTCCATATGTTAGTGCGGTTGGAATTTTGATGTATGCAATGGTTTGTACTAGATCGAACATTACACATGCAGTGGGAGTTTTGAGTAGGTATATGTCAAAACCATGGAAGGAACATTGGGTAGTATTAAAGAGGGTTTTCAAGTATTTGCATGGAAATATTACTTATGGATTGTGGTACCAAGGAAGACCAGAATTGGGTAGAGTGTTTGACATACATGGGTTTGTTGATGCAGACTGGGATGTAGATTTGGATTGTAGAAGATCTACAAGTGGGTATGTGTTTAACCTGTTTGGAGGAGCAATCAGTTGGATGAGAAAAATAAGTTTGTAGTGGCACTCAACTACAGAATTTGAATACATGCCAACCACTCATGCAAGAAATGAATCAATATGGTTACATAGATTGTGTTTGTACAACAAGACATAAGGATATATTGTGACAGTCAGAGTGCAATCTTCCTGGCGAAGGACCCAAATTATCATTCAAATACAAAGAATATTTATGTTTAGTATCACTTTGTGAGAGACATGGTTGAAGACAAGAAGGTGTTGTTGATGAAGGTGGACACTTTGAAGAATGTTGTAGATTCATTGACAAATTTCATGAGCACTGAGAATTTCTCTTGGTGTAGAGAAACAATGGACATTGCTTCCCTGGATTATTGACTATAGAATCATGTGACCCCTTGTATGGAAAGAAAACAAAAAGCGAGAGATTTTTGGGTATGTGTTATATTCTTTGCATGACTAAACTTAATTTCTACATTGCGCCAAGCATGTAGGGGGTCACAGGGGGGTATAGCCCCCAAAATGTTTTTTGGCGGTTTTTTTGAGTCTTTTTTTAGCGATTTTTGGACACATAGTTTTTGCCGATGGATTTATGATTCTAGTTAAAGAATTAGGGTTGTTGACTAATCGGGGTCAATGGATTAGGGGTTTTGTATGCCGCGAGATCATATATATATACACACATAAACAATGAAGAAAAATGATGAATAAGAATTAGAGGTGCGACGTTGTTGATTTTCCCGGTTTGGGTTTCTAGGGTAAAATATTTGTGTAATGTGTGTGTGTGTGTGTGCCATTACATCTTTTCTATTTTTATTAAGAATACATTTGTAGTAATTAATTGTACAAGATTACTATCTACAAACATAAGGTGTTTGTTTCTTGATAATACAGGGTAGAAAACTACAATAAGGATCATGAAACCATGCATGGGAATTTTTGTATAAGGCCTTAAACCTCAACTATTCCAAGATAAGTAATACAAGTGACTTTCTAAATTTCAAGGTAACGCTGTCATTTCAACTAAAACGCATGTGAAAACCTTTGAAGATAAACTTATTGAGATAAATGTTGAGCATCATGATGTAGTTACAAAATTATTTGTCTTATCTTTGAAGGAAAATGCTAGGATTTGGTTTAAGAATATTGATGATGCTAGTATTAAAGAGAGATGGTAAAATGTTGTTAACATAACTCAATGAGGTTAAGAAGGAAACTGAAATAGTGAGAGAGTTTAATATGAAGTTTCAAAAACTTGTTTAGAAAATTCCAAAGGACATTAAACCTTAAGGTAATGCCATTCTTCTTTACTATGTAAATGCATTTGAAGGAAAGCTTGGTTTTTTGTTAAGAAATTAGGCTTCAAAATATTTTAAAGAGGCTCAAGAAGTGGTAGGAAAAATTGAGGAGAATATGGCATTGTTTTGCAAGGTATATTTGTTTGGTTCTTCTAGGACATCCACTTCTAGAGTTGAAGTAAAATTGAGAGATATGAACTCTAATGAATTGACACGTCTTTTCAACATTTTGGAAATCGACTAATGAGATTATAAAAAGGGAAAACATGTTTAGATGCAACCCATGCCTAATTTTTGGCCAAGGGGAAATTTGGTTTGACATGAGTAAAAGAGATGAAGGTTCAAAGCTCCTGGAACCCACAAATTGGGTAGAAGATGAAGAGCCCTAATGATGTAGGCCTTGTAATGCACCTCATATATAATGAGAATTGTGACATTTTCAAGTCCAACATAGTTATCAACTTGAAGGGAACCATGACCTCAAAATAATAACTCTATCCCTAAAAACCCATATTTTTGTGTAAACAACACCAAAATCAACCCTCGAATAAAAAACTAGTGCTACCAAAATCACCATTTTTTTTCGATGTTAAAATTACAACCTTTTTCTACCATGGTATTAAATCCCTATAAAGACACAATTAAAAACCTTAAAATCAACTCTCAAATAAAAAAATTGGTGCTCCCAAAATCATCCCCATTTTATTCTAGATTCAAAATCACTTGTTTGAAATCATGAGATTGACAATTGATATCGTTTTGCAAACAAAAACCTTAAAATCAACCGCCAAAACGAAAATGGGTGCCCTAGTAACACCCCCTTTTATTCAGGGTTAAAATTACAACTCTTTTGAAATCATGGCCTTAATCCCTAGTACATTGTGAATACAAATCTGAAAATCGATCCTTGAATAAAAAAGTGTTGTTTCTATCAACACCTCATTTTTATTTTGAGGTTAAAATTACAACTTGTTTGATACAGTGGGATTGACGATCGATGCCACTATGAACCAAAACATCAAAATCAACACTCGAATCAAAACATGGTGCTATCTGCAACTTCAATGTTTTTTTTTTGGGCTTAAAATTTAAAAACTAAGAAAAAATTATTTTTTTTAAAATGGAAATAAAAATAAAAAGGAATCGTGGGTCACATAAAAAACCTTAAAACATGAAAATTGACCTTTTCATGGAGAAAGTCCACAAAAAAGAGTTTGCAAGGATTGCATGCGACGAGAAAACCTTATAACATGTTATTTTGACTTTCCGATGGGAAGAGCCTGCAAAGGAGAGCGCGATAGGCTTGCGGGAGGTTTGACCAATGGCCATTAGAGGATATTGATGGATGATGACATGGTTGAATGAAAGGATGAGACATGGAATCAACATAATCATGCCATTCTATGTCATACATATTTCCTAGGGTCAGACATGGGTCGATTTGTCAGACTGTTATAACCTTAAATTAATCATTTTCTACAAAAAATTACAGTTTTTGAAGGTCATCAAATTGTGGGATAATTTTGAGGGCCTAAATAGTGTTTTCAAGTCTCTACTATTTAAAATGAAATATCTTAATGAGATATTTCTAATGAGATATTCTGAGCACAAACAAAGCTAGTATGAAGAAGTTACAACTGAAATAGTTTAAGGTATATTTTTGGCACCGGTTTACTTCCAGAGGGCATAACCCCTTTCTACGAAGTCAGTTTGGGGCATGGGAGTAGTCTATGGAAATACCATAGACCATAGAAGGCATCCATGGATCTATATTTGGAATATAGGTACCTAAAACTGTATAGGATGAAAGAGAAGACACATGTAGTAGTAAGGGATAAAAATGGGAAAATAGTTAAAACTTCCATAGACCAGAACTTTTAGCTTAGTGCTTAGATTTGAGAAAACGAATAGTCGTTGGAAAGGTATTGAGGAGGAGAAGCCATATATCAATCCAAAAAATTGATCTGAGTAGCATAGGTTATATTAAACTCAAAATAAGATGGTTGATAACATTAAAGAACACAAAATTTATGAATTCTTTTTACAAAAATGTGTATATATATTTTTTTCTAATAGAAATTTTATTTAATGCACATTCTCTTGTAGAATTTAGAGGTATGGGATGGAAATTTGGTTCCCATATGAGAACTACATTCATGGAGGATTCCCAAGGGTCCTACAACCTTTAAGAGGAAATCAGAGGGATACATTTCAACATGGGAAATGTTGAGACATAGTCTAATGGAAGAAGAGGTAGGCATTAGCCTGTAACTATGAGAATCCTGCAAAGAGAAGTGAAGAGCTATAGGGAAAATAATGAGAATATTATGAACTCTTAGGAGGAGATACTGAATATTTTGAATATTCTACAGAGGCAAGTTAATAAATACTCTAACACAAAGAAAACATCTAGTGCTAGACAAGTGACACCATCCAGATACCATAGTAGAAGGGATGATCATGGGAATGAAAATAAATCAAGAAGTATGAGTAGGCATCATCATTCCCCATAGAAATCCAGTAGAAGAGATTGAGAAAGATCAGGGATAGGGATCAGCCCAAGTGTGTCTCCTATTAGGAGGTAGAGGAGAAGGCCTGAGGCATACATCTTGCAAGGTGAACTTAGGAAAATAAAGCCACCAACTTTTAATGGTGAACATAGAAAGGGAGAAGAGGTCAAGGCATGCTTGTTGGAAATGAAGAAATATTTACAGCTACATGATTACTGAAGGGTAGAAACAAGAATTGCAAATTACCAATTGCAAGGAAATACATTTATGTGGTGGGATCAACTTAAGAAAGACAAGAACCGTGATGAGAAGAAGGTATCATGGAGGAAATTCAAATGATATTTGCAAGAGAAATGTTTTTTAGAGAATTACTATGAAAGAAAGATGAAAGAGTTCTTTGAACTCAAATTTGGAAGCATGATAATGGATGGATATGAGAAGAGGTTATTTGAGATACTGAAGTATGTTGGGTTCATAAAGGATGAGAAGGTCAAAATAAAAATATTTCTGAGTGGGTTACCCTCCTTCTATAGTGACAACATACAATATGATAACCCTGGGACTTTGGAGGAGACCATAATGAGATAAAATCATCTTTATGCAAAGAGAAAAGGGAGACCAGTTTTTAAAAAAGCTTGGAATGACAAGATGAAGGGTAAGAAATAAAACAAGAAAAATGGTTTTAAGCCACCCTTTTTCTGAAATAACTCCCAAAAAGGTCAACAAGGATAGTCAACCCATAATGAGCCTAGGATGACAGATTCTTTTTGGAAAAGGCCAAGGTAGCATCCCATGAACTGTTGGGGATGTGAGGGAGACCACCTGTATAAGGAATTCCCTCACAAGGGAGAAAGAATGAGGATTGTTCATAACATTTAGGATGATGAAACAATTGAAGACATATGAGGAAAAATGCCAAGGAATTGTGCAGCCTTGGAAAATAAGTAAGAAAAATATCAATCCCCCATGATTGAAGTGGAAGGTAATATTGATAATCACCTCGTAGAAATTTTAATTAATTTTTTAGCTAGCCATAGTTACATAAACTCTAACATTTTTGAAATATTTCACTTACAAAGGAGTAAGCATAATAAATCTTGGTTATTTTAGCTGGCCACATGAGGCTAAAATAAAAATCAATGAGTTGGTTAAAGATTTCCCAATATACATGAATGGACTCAACACAAAGCTAGATGTACAAATCATACCATTTGGTTCATATGGATGTCTAATTGGTATGAATTGGTTGGAAAAATACTATACTATCCTAGAATGTTAGAACAATACAATCGCTTGGATTGATGAGGTAGGAAAGCAATACCAAGTTCGAGGCATTCCAAGAGTTGTAGATATTAGAGAAATTTCAGCCATGCAGCTGAAAAATAATTTCAGGAAGGGATGCCATATTTTTGTAGCCCATAGGAAGAGGAAGCCAGAGATAAATTGGCAAGCATTGAAGATCATCCAGTCTTGAGGGATTTTGAATTTTTTTGGGGAAATCCCAGGACTTCCACCAAAGAGAGACATTGATTTCTCTATTGATTTGGTGCTAGGAGATGCCCTGATGTCCAAGACACCTTACAGAATGGGCACATCAGAATTGAAAGAGTTGCAGATGCAACTCAAAGAGATATTAAAGAAGGGGTATATATGCCCAAGTGTGTCATCTTGGGTATTCCTAGTTTTTTTTGTGAAGAATAAAGATGGAACCTTAAGGATGCATATTGATTTTAGACAACTGAATAAGGTCACCATAAATAACAATATCCTTTTCCAAGGATTGATGATATACTTTATCAATTTAAAGATGAAATAATATTTTCCAAGATTGAATTGAGATCAGGTTATCACCAAGTGAGAATAAAGGAAGAAAATATCAACAAGATAGTGTTCAGAACAAGATACAAACATTATGAATTTACGGTAGTGCCATTTGGGATATCAAATGCCCCAGTTGTTTTCATGTGCCTGATGAATGGAGTGTTCAGGGAATACCTAGACAAGTTTGTGATTGTGTTCCTCGATGATATAATCATCTAATCAAATATGGAAGAGGAACATGAGTAACATTTAAGAATGGTGATATTTTTTCTGAGAGATCATAAATTGTATGCCAAACTAAGTGCATATTTTATCAAAAGAAGATTAACTACTTGGGGCATATTGTTTTAGCAGAGGGGATAACAATTAATCCCGAGAAGATAGAGGCCATTAGAGGGTGTCCATCACTAAGAAATGTGACAGGGGTAAGATCATTCACGGATCTTGTAGATTATTAATGAAGATTTATAAAAGGATTTTCAAA
Organism: Picea sitchensis; assembly: GCA_010110895.2. Lineage (NCBI taxonomy): Eukaryota > Viridiplantae > Streptophyta > Pinopsida > Pinales > Pinaceae > Picea > Picea sitchensis. The sequence goes on from SNQJ01S0060887.1 coordinate 60,797, forward strand.
GATTGTAATCCTAATCACTTATTTGCAAAAGAAGGGAGTGAAATTTGAATTGACTTATAAGTGTGAAAATAAATTTTAGAAGATGAAAGACATTTTGACAAGTGCACCAATATTAAATATTGTAGGTCCATATGAATAGTTTTTGGTGTGCATGGATGTGTGCAAGGGAGGGATCGGTGGAGTCCTCACTCAAAAGGACCATGTGGTGTGTTATGAGTCCCAAAAATTAAAAGAGCATGAGAGGAATTATGCTACACATGACTTGGAATTAGAAACCATTGTTCATGTTTTAAAAATGTAGAGACATTACCTCATGGGGAGAACATTTTATCTAAGAACGAACCACTGTGGTTTGAAACATTTGTTTGGACAACCCACATTAAATGCTAGACAAACTAGATGGCTCAAATTTCTTAGCGAACATGACTTTGAAATTAAACAAATCAAAGGAAAACAAAAATAGGTGGTTGATGCACTCAACATGAGATCACACAATATGCATATGAAATCCATCAACATGTACAAATATGTTTTGAAAGACGGAATTTTAGAAGCAACAAATTCAGATCAACACTATTTGAAAATAAAAGAAACATTACATCAAGACAATTTACAACATAAATTTAAATATTATGAGTTGCAAGAGGATGAAATACTCATGTACAGAGGCAAGGTATATGTGCCAAATTCAAGAGAGATGAAAAATATAGTTTTGATAGAAATGCACAATGTGCCATATGCTGGGCACCTAGGATATCATGAATCAATTGTAGTTGTTAGAAGCCAATACTTTTGGCCAAGAATGAAGAAAGAGGTGGTTGAATACATAACTAGATTCCTAGAATGCTAGAAGGTGAAGACTGAACATAGACATCCAACATGAATGCTACATCCATTTCCCATTCTTGAGTGGAAATGGGAAGTGGTTACAATTGATTTTATTACAAAGATGCCCAAAATGACGAAGCAACATGATTTCATCGTGGTAGTGGTGAAAATATTGACTAAGGCTGCACATTTATCCCAATAAAGACTACACAAGGAAAAACGTATTGCAGAGATCTACATGAAATAAGTTGTTAGACTACATGGGGTGCCAAAGGTAATAGTTTTAGATAGAGACCCAAAGTTTACATCCAATTTTTGGAAATATTTGTTCAAAGGATTTGGGACAAATCTAAATCTCAATACAAGGTATCACCCATAATCAGATAGGAAAGAAGAGAGGACGAACAAAATAATTGAAGACATGCTCAAAATGTATGTGATGGACTAGCCATCAAAATGGGAGGATTGTATCCACTTAGTGGAATTCGCTTACAATAATGGGTATCAAGCCTCATTAAAAATGATCCCATTTGAAGCATTTTATGGCAGGAGGTGTAACACACCAGTGAAATAGGATAACCCAATAGACACAACTGTCAATGGGATAGATTTGTTGAAGGAAATGGACGCGTAGATGAGAAGGATCAAGAATAATTTAAAATATTCCTAGGATGGACATAAAAATTATGCAGAAAAGAATAGGGTTTTCAGTTATTCTAAAGTGGACGAAAATGTATTTCTAAAAGTGAAAGTGAAAAGAATCTCACTACGATTGGGTTTCTTCCCAAAGTTGGCAGCAAGATACTGCGGGCCTTTTGAGATATTATAAAAGATACATGCTAGCATTGCCTGCATCCATGAGAGTGCATAATGTATTTCATGTGTCATTATTAAAGAAATATGTTCCTAACCCTAACTACATAATTGATTGGATTGTGATCCAGGTGGGGCATGAAGGGGAATTTTAGATGGATCTAGTATGCATCATAGAACAGGAAGTAAAAGTTCTTAGTAATGAAGATATAGGGTTGGTAAAGGTTCAATGGGCCTGCTATGGTCCTAAATATGCAACATTGGAGCACGAAAAAACTATGCGGGAGGAGTACCCACAATTTTTTGACAATTTTGAAGAAAACATAAGCTAAAAATGCAAGACTCCATTTTGGGAGACTAGAGTTTCAGAACCACATCTCATAGTTCATGGTCACTTGCATTGACAATATTGATAAAATAATGGTGCATCTTGATGGATTAAGAGCATTAAAGGGGGCACATTCCTTGGGTTAGCAGGTTGAGAGGAACAAGAGATTATGGTTGGAACGGTTATTGGAGGTTAAAGAGATTGAATTTTTTTGTTTTCTGAATATTATAATGTAAAATGTGTACATGTATATCGAATTGGTGCTATGCATCGAGGATGGTGCACAATTTTAGGAGAGGGAGCATGAAACATACCTTCTATAATCCCCAATTTATTTAATGCATAATGTATATGTGAATGTGGCTATGACCAAGCGATGTAATATGCAAATTATATTTTCTGAATTTTAATAAATAAAATGTGATGTCAATTGCTAGGGGACATGGACAAAGATGGGGGATGAGTTTTCCACAAGAGAAGGGAGTGTCAAGAGGCGTACAATGGGAAAATTATTTATGGGTATTAATCCAAACCCACATTCCTGAATTTTATTATCATTGTGTATAAAACTTCTATTTTCTGTTTGAGTGTATGAGAGCCCCATCATCGAATACCTGTAAGAGGGGTGGTTGTAAAAGGTCACATCCCATAGTTATTCAGATCATGGGGTTGAGTACAATCAATTTGGGGATGAGTGTGACTAAAAAAAAAAGGAAAACAGAGGAAATTCATATGGTTAGAGAGGGGCAATTTGGACAGTCATGTTTTTGCATGAACAATAAGTAGACAAAGAGAAAAAGAAGAGTTATGGAGATGTCGAAACAAGAGAGGGAGAATTTTGGAGTGTTTTTGGAGCTGAATACTAAATAAGTAAGTTGTCAATCTTGCAAAAGAACTAGGTTGCCATGCCTAAAGAGTGAACTCCTATGTGAGTTGCATTGGAGCGAAAATCTTGTTGTTGTTGTTTTATTGGTAATTTCCTAGCAGTGAGTTCCCTTGAGTTTCTAGTAGTGAGATTAATGGTTAATTGTGCCATAGAGACCTTGATAAACAAATGGGAAACCTAATGGACCAAGAGTAGTGAAGGGGTACATTCCTTGGGTTGGGCAGGTTGAGAGGAAGAGAGATGGTGGAAATTGAGATAACTATAGGATAATACTAGTGGATTGTGGGAATATCTGAGCTATGAGTGGACAGTAAGAGACACCATCTTTTATGAATTCCTAGCCCTAACTCGGGAGTGACTTGATGTTGATATATGGAAAAACAAGTCTATGGTTGGGTGGAAAATCTGTCCCATGAAGTTGTGTGTTATATTTATGGTTTATTGCATTGTGTATTAATTTTGTATATTAGAATGATTTTATATGCTATTGTATAAAGTTAACTAGTTGCATTATTGTTTATTTCAGTAGGTTTTGACGGGTCCATATGGCCTGTCAAGTTGGTAATGGATAATTCTTGATGCCAGGTCCCAATTAGACTTACACTCATTTGGTATAACGTTTCCGACCAATATGTGGGCCTAGTTGCCACTAAAAATTAAAAGAAGAAAAAGGGGAAAGAAAACGAACTGTCCCCCAAAGAGTTCTAATAAATTATATATTTAATCTAAACTAAAAGAAAACTATTCTAACTTAACTACTTCTAACCTATCCCACAGGAGAAAAACTAATAGATGAGTACAATTTAAAATGATATATTGACAACATAAATAGTTCATGGAAACCAAAAATATGTTAACACAATAATATTTTAGATATCATTTCAATTGCAGAGGAGACCCGCAACATCATCCATATACTCATTATAAATAACAACAACATAAGAATTCTAAATACTTAGAATAGAAAAAGTCCATATGATCAGTGCCCAGAAAAGTTAAACAACAAATACATGTATAAAGTAACCCCACAAGCATTTGAAAACAATCATGACTTCAAAATGCCTTCTACTTTTCATATATTCAGAAATAAGAGTATTAACAGTATATACAATGGGTAAAATTACCTTGTTACATCCAACGAGTTATCTTTTATAAGACAAGATAGACTCCTCAACTTGTAATGTCCCCACTTTTGGACATCATTATATTACAGAGTGTTACATTGACCAGAGTAGCCAAATGGGGGTGATAGCAAGTACACGAGCTATTGAGGGGTTTTATTGGGCCCGAATTGAATCACTCATCTTATTTCATTATCATGATCCATTCCACACAACTTGGATTTGGTTCCGTTGCATTCCGACGATTTCCATAATTTTGAGTTATTATGGGCTATATGTTAATTAAATTCACTAAGAAGGTCATATTGGGCATAACACTTGGAGGAACCTCTTAGTGTAATAGCTCATCGGAATTGGGAGGAATAACACTACATTATAGGATGAGGATAAGTGACTTTCAGTGGCCAACGAAGCCATAAGGAGGGATAAATCACTTTTTAGAGGTAAAATGGTTAATTAATTAATTAAAGTGATTTTATTAAGTAAAAGTCACTTGGAGAGACAAGGTGAACAGGGAGGATAAAAGAGATATAGGGGCCTATATTATCTCATTATGTTGATTATCATTTTGATGTCACGGAGGTGAAATATTTCTCTCTCACCATTCTACAACCGTTATTATTCAGTTACAAGAGCTCTTGAGGAAACATGGCGTATTGTTGGGACATTTCCGCAGAGCTAGAGCACACCCATCTTGAGAGAGTGGTTCGATTTGTCTTGTGGTGGTCAGATCTTTAGGGGAAGGCTTCTTGGGAGTGATTTCCATCACCCTATATTCCTTTTACATCAATTGCTGAAGGGTTTGGTCTAACATAATCATTTATTTCTCTAGGAGGGTGTATTCGCTGAAGGAGGGTGCATTATTCATTGAGGGGGTCGTGAGATAAAGGGTTTGGTCTTGGGGTTTGGCCCCAAACTTGTTCCACAATTTATCTATTGGTCCCGATCTATTGTTTTCCATCATTTCCAAGAGATTTGGAGGCCATCTTTAAGAAGGCCGAAATCTTAGTCTATTACAGCCAGTGAGGGGCGCAACTTGCTATGGAAGATACCATATTTCTGCTAGAGACAAGTTGGGTATTCTATATTTTGGGTGTACATCTAGAGGAGGATTTTGGAAGCCTGTATATCCATCTATATATTTTTATTTTGAGGAATTATCAACCATATACTCCATTCTCTTATTTGTATTCTATATCTGCTCCATTTTGTATGAGGACAACCATATATTATTAATAAATCAGATCCGAGGCATTTTTGGTTATATTTGGTGTTGTTAATTTTGAATATTATTGAGTATATTTCCTTGATACATATTCATTATTTGTTGGCTGAAAACACACAATTAAACCATCATTATAAACTCTTGAGAAATTCAAGAGACTAAATCAACAAAGTGTTTGACAAAATACCACAACCAAAAAACTCATAAAACTCAATAAAAACGCAATGTTCCTAGCATATTGGGTTGGGAACATTATAGTGGTATCAGAGCGAAGATTCCTCCTAGCCTAAAGGGTATTCCATAAGGAGAAATTGATATGATGGAATTTTCTACAGAGACTAGATATTGTGAAAGGGAATATTATGCCCTTAGTGAGAGATTTAGGGCTCTAGTAACATTCCAACAGTTTGTATCCATAAAAAATATTAGGTGGAGAAAATATGAGGTTACACATTGGGTTAACATAGCCGAGGAAAATAGAGCCAAAGAAACTAGATCGAAGGAAGCATAGATTAACCCCACATCCATTAGGAGCAGAGAAATTTGCTACAGTTGCAAAAAGCCTTGGGATCCAGACCATAGATGTAGGGGTAAAGGGAAGATACACATTGTTGAGGTGCACTATGACAGTGAGGATGAGGAGTTGCGGGAGGATGCAACCATAGATGCCTACTTAGAGAAGTCCGATAATGCTAGTGACTCTTGCATGTTTGAGGGACAGTTGGATGGACAAGATGATATCATATGTTCTTTATCTTTCCCATCAGACAATGTTGAGGATTCAACACTTCAACACAGTGGTGACACGTGTGAGGATTCACATGTGTTAACACTAAGATATGATGAGACTAGGAGGTCGGATGACTCACCCTTGGGTGTAGACATGGATTTTAGGGAGTCATGCGTGGAGGAGGATGAGCTTTCTATGATGACCGTGACACATTTTTCATCTTATTAGACACCTGTGATAGCCACAAAACATGATGATATCAATGACATATATGATATGGTGGAGGAACCTTGTGGGAGGATTGTACACCAAGGGCATATGGATTTACAAACCCAGGAGGAGAGACATGACTTGGAGATAGTGGACCTTACACATACCTATCAGTATGAGGAGTGTGAGTCACCCATTTTGGAGACTCCATTGTTTGATCAAGTTGTGGAGACTGACAATTTGATGGGATACTTACTTCCAGGACTGATTTGCAGTGATGAGGATGCACTCCTTATTGGTCGGGGTGACCATAACACGTGTCTGGAAACATATGTATGGGATCCAGGCACAGATGATAGTAGCAGAGTGAGTGCACAAGAGGATACAACTGCCCATACATGATACAATGTGATTTAGATAGAGGTAACAATTGGTGATGGTGGGCAGTGGCATACAGGAGGACCCAGTGGCATAGTGGAGAGTGGGTAGTTCAATGCCTTATGTTTTATGGAGAGTGTTGTTGGGGATTCCATGGTTGACACTAGCAGTGAGGGGCATGAAGTAGCACCTCAACATGACTGTGATCATGAGTCACGACACTTGGCAGGACAATTGAGAGTCAGCGAGGACATGATCATGGAAACCACTAGACGCATTAAGGACACACATGCATTGGTGGAATATTATTTCTGGAGGGAATCAATGGCACATAATAGATCATATGGGGGACTTTCCATGGATGAATTTCATACTCTCAGGGAGAGAGTGACCATGATGAGGGCTACCGACAATTGTTGATGGACATAGATTACCTACTGTGGGTTGACGAGATGTAGCACAGGGCCTTGAGGGATCGGGAGTTGGAGGTGGTCTGAATCACTCATGAGTTGGTGAGAAAATGAGGATTCTTGGAAGGTACACATACAACCCTTCAAGAATCAGATTCCATATTGGAGGAGCTCCTTGAGGAGAATGGTTAGAGATACACCAAATCTATCTCGGCAAAGAGTCATATATGTTTCTTAGTTACATTGCTTGAGGATTTTCGGGTGTCATAGGGGCCACCATTCATGGGTAGTTCTGAGACAGTCGGTCATACATATACACATGAGGATTCTAGAGCTAGGGGTAGTTACGAGGACACTTTCCTTTATGTTCCAGGATTGGTTGATATCCACACAGAGGATGATCTGAAAATATACCTTGGACATATGATGATGAGAGAGATGTACAGCGGGATTCAGGGGGACACATTGGATTGCAGGGAGGAGACACACTTAGTGGAGTTTGGAGATTCCTCTCCTTTGCAACAACACATAGTACTGGGAGATCACCTTCACAATAGTAGAAGCTATCTGAGAGATGATGGGGGGAGAGTGATTTACCAACAGTTTGTGGAGTTATCTACTGTTGTACCCGATAGTTGGATTTTAGATGATGATTCACAATGGGTGCCAGTGGATGAGCTCTTGGTCCAGTCCTGAGGATTGACCAAATCATATGATACTTTCCAGTACTATAGTTGGTTACATATGTTTCTATTATCTTATCTTGATGCTTTCATCATTGAAAACAACATAGGGGGAGATAGATAGTGGTAGAGGACATGGAGAGTTGGTGGGATGAGACCACCTGACAAGAGTTTCTTTATTGCATACAACAAGATAGGGGTGGATCATTAGAGACAAACAATCAAGACCTTGGGTGTGATGGTGAGCTTCTTAGGCCACGATATAATAGACATCTCAGAGGGAGAAACATATCCATATTATTAGAGGGATGAGCATGGAGGGCTTCCGACAATTATTAGTATGACACATGAGCAGTTAGTGGGGGTTGGAAGTGATGAAATTCCAATTTTTCCATGGGATCTAGGATTCCATTTGGTTAGTATTTGGCTCATCTTATTATGGCCCAGGTTGCGCCAAAGAGAAACATACTTCACTCTTGGATGGTTTTGAGAGGATTTGTAGGGGCTTGTCCTATGAGGCGAGACAATTTCTCCCTATTGATGCTCATGATCGAGTATGGAGATGGTTGGGAAGATGTTGTTCCCACAGAGATACCTTTACGGGTTTGTTGAGGGAAAGGTATGAATTACCTTACTCAATCATTTTCAAATATTTCCTGGCTAGGACAAGATAGTTTGGAATGTCACCCGAGGTTTTATAGCCTCAAAATATTCTCCCAATCTGCAAGTATTAATTACTAGTATTGAGGCTGATTTATTAATGAAAAGAATGTTGCAATATAAAATAAAATTTATACAAGTTTTTGTAATGTACACGGATTTTACAATAAAGTAAACATGGAGATCAAAAAGTGAAAAGTAACCAAGTCACAAATACACATATATGAGATATAATAGCGATTCGATTTTATTTCATTCTGAGATATCAAAAGTGTTTTTCTCTTTACAAAACCCCTGCGAGGGCATGGACCAAAGGATGATTTAGAGATCCCTGATGAATGCCATACAAAAAGACTCCGACAATAAAGTAAAAGTGAAATTTATAATCTGGATCAACTTGCCACAAACTGTTTTCATTTTGACTCTGCAAGATATCCTTCATCAACCATGAAACTTAATTCACAAACATACAAGAATACATAGACTATCAAGGATGGATCAACACCTCTAAAACAAACATCTGAAAAGTTTGGTTCAGTCTTGAACCTTGCTGTCAAAAAGAGAATTAGGCTTTGAATAAACTCAGAAATGAATGAAAAATAAAACTATCTCATGCAACCAAAGAGCAAACCTTAGTCTTGCTTTCTCATTCTATTCTCCTTTTGTCTCTTCTTCTCATTCAACTTTTATTCTTTCCAAATAAGTTGAAGTAGTTCAACTACTTTATTTAGTTAAGTTGATTTAACTTAACTAATTAGTTTAGGAGAAATAAATAATAAGAATATAGTTAAGGTTCTCTTGAGCACTCAACACACCCTAAAAGTCTATGTTCATTTTTTACTTTTGGGTACCACTTGATCCTTTACACTGTCTATTTTTCCTTCAGTATGAAACTGATACTTGCGCTTATTTTTTATGTCCATTCTAAAGCCTGCCTGAACATACAACAAGGAATCAACTTAATCATTGAAGGGTCCTTAATAAGCTACTTAAAGAATCGACACACTAAAGCTTTCCCCGACGCGCTCAAGAGTTTTGCATTGGTAAACGTTAAAGGTGATGAAATTCGTTTGAGCAGTTTTAATTAACACCTAACACCGATCTTCATCGGCATCGACAATTGAAAGTCTTTTCTCTTACGATTAAACTTTGGCAGAGATATCGTCGAAGACCGACCTGTTCGGCTTTGACATGAAAACGAAGAGATAAACATTTCACAAAGAGGAAAGCGATATCACCGACACCCTAAGCAATTTCAGCGTCGGAGAGTTACACGATAAAGTACACATTAAAATTTTACATTTTAAAGTGCTGATCCCTGACCTCCATGCCAAAGATATAGGACGTGATGAGACGTTTTACCCATGGATCTGTTAGGTACGACACATTTAAAGTGTGAATAAGATTGCATATCATGCATTAGTTGCTAATTCATGCACGAGTCAAAGGAACCCATTTAACTTACCAATACAATGCATCTGCCTCCGCGGTACAGAGAATCAATGGTAGTTTCATTTTGAATTGTATTTATTAGTCGTATTAATTGATTGATACGAAGGATAAAGTATCTCCAGTTATATTCTATCAAATTCATTATGCATGATCTTATTTTGCGCGACAAAGATTCCAGAACGAACAGAGGAGCAGGGCCGACAACCTGGATAAACCGTCTGAAGTTCAGTAAGCATTAGAAAACTTTCTTAGCAAGCATTACAGGTATGTATCCACTTATGGAATTTTATGTTTCAGTTTATGAGTTCACAACTCGAAACTACTCTGTACACATGTTTAAAGGTTGTTTTAATTGCATGAACAATGCCTCCAAAGAAACCCTCCACTAGGAAATCCCCAAGAGCGCCAAATCCACAAGAACCAAAAGCAGGGGAGGGATCCTCCCCAATAGTTTCAAGACAATTAGAATTCACCCCAAAACTGGTGCTTGTAATCAGGACAGCTTCAAAGGAGGCCTTCATCCAACCTCTGGCCTTCGGAGACACAGAGCCAAACATTGGAGCCAAAACAACATTTCCTCGATGGGAAGAATTGTTTAAGAAAATCAGGAAATAAGAAGCCGTCGAGTATACCCCGCACAATGATCCTGATACAAGGAGGCTCGATGATGATGCCCTCCCAAACATCTATAAATCTTATCTACACATGGTGGCAAGCCGAACTCCAATGTTTCCTTGCATCGAGCTCCTAAAGTGGCTCATTGATCACACCGACACGCATAAATGTTTAATCAACGATGATAATGGTGGATGCATCGAGGTTTTCTTACCATTAGAGGTTGAGAGTTAATACAAGCTCAGGGAGTCGGGAGAAAAGATGAGCACTGATTTCGTTCTGAGTTTCTATGCTTCACATGATACCAACAAAATTATGGCGTGGTGGTGGAGGGAAGACAAAAAATTCACGAACCAGGCCATCGGTTGGTACCCAATGACCAATCTAAGAGAACCATACATATACTTGATGTCTCTTCTTTGCAGGTTACATGGGGAGAAGGATTGCGACCGGTTTTCAGAGGCTTGGATGCCCCTAGATTTTATAGTAGCCATTTTAGGCACGAGTTTCAATTGGGGTGCTATCATCTCTAAACAGCTGAGCACCTGCATAAGACAAGCCCAGCCACCAAAAGAGGGGGAAACCCCCTCCTTCTACATGGCCTCATATCTGTTAGATGTCATCTATGCCAAGAACATTTTCTCTGGAATGAAATTGAACTGGCACTCTTCGGAGCTCCTGGTCCATGTATACTTAAACATTTTATGGGATAACAGGTACAAAAAATCCTATGCCCTTATCTGTGACCATTTTATTGCACGTATCTATTTTTTGTTGTTCAGGAAAGAATGCCCTAGGCTATCAGAAGAAGCAAAAGGGGTTATATCCAGAAGGGTTGATCCTCGAATGACCAGATTCAAGGCCATGAGTTTGGAAGAACAAGAAACGCCTTTGGAGTAGACAACTGAAGAAATTCTTAGGGCTCAGGAAAGAACTGTAGCATCTAAACCAAGCGAGGGAATAGACGATCCCAAAGAGGGAGTCGAGGTTGCCACAATTCATCAAGAATCCCCGATACAAATCAGGGATCTCCTTGAAGATCAAGATGCACAAGATATGGGTGCACTTTTATACCAACAAGGATAGCTTCTAATGAAGAGGATGCAGGATGATCCATACCTTATCATAAGACCTACAATTTCAACTACTATCCGAAGCGCCCCAACAGAGTCAAGCGACCCYGGTCCCATGAATCCTGATAACACCAACGAGTTAGGTAATCCTTAATCCTCAACATCATTGGTCCATTCCTTGGAAGGAGAGACAACTCAAACAGAGACAGGCCGAGTCTCGATAGAAACCCAAGCGCCTAACCCCCTAAGCAAACTTATACATATATATAGCGACGATGAGAGTCCAGAGTCATCTCACGGCACCCCGGTGCGGGTCCAAGAGGAAGGAGGTCTTGAGAATAGCTCTTCCCCTGAGCCCGAGAAAACCTCTTCCCCTGAGACCGAGTTTCAAGACCAAGAGGTCTCGCAAAAGGAAATAGAAACCGAAAGCAACCTCGACACAAAAGAACCCAATAAATCAAAAGTCGAGGAAAATCCAAATGACGGGCCCGAACCAGAGGAGAGAAAGAGAGGATCTCCGCTCAAGGAAATCAACAGTTCTGCGGCTGAAGAGCAAGTAAGTAATGAGCCTATACCTGACACTTCCATTCTTCCCAATGCTCAAATCCTCGATGAACAACAAATGGGAATCAGACCCACAAGATACACCAAGGAAGTTCGAGAGTCCAACCTTGGACAAATATACACCACCGGTAGTTTGGGAAACAAACTAAAATGGGGCGATCAATAGATACCAGAGCCAGTAGATGAGGTGGAAGATATCTATGCAATCTTCTACGATTAGAAGAGAAAGTCCATTGTCCAAAGGAATGCAAAGAAAATAAGGATCTCGTTGGATCACTCCATACTAGTTACAACAGAAGAGAACTTGATCAACATAGCAGATGCCTGAACATATGAATCGATAGGCATAGGAAAATCCCTCTCATATGCCACCTTGGACAGAGCCAGGAGAGACGAAGAGGAATTAGCCTTCTTCCTCAAGGAGTTTGAATACTTGCGCCATCTTTCCGAATACTATAAGGGCGCCATGTGGACCGTTGTGTATCTGAAAGGTGAGTTCAAAGGAGTTTACAACGAGTTTAAAAAGGAGAGACACATGTTAACTGAAAACATAGCTGAGTTCCAGGAGGACACTCTCATGGCACTCACAACTTGCAAGGAGATGGAACGATGTTATGAAAGGGCACAACAAGCGGTAGAAAGACTCGAGTACATTGAGGCAGACCAGCAAGGCCGAGATAAGGAAAAACATGACATTCATGTGATATGCAAAAGTAGTCTTAATCGCATGAAGCAATCAGCCGAGTACTGGGCCAAGATGTCTCGAGAATCACATCGAGAGATCCAAGAGAAATGGACTAGGTGCAGTAAGCACCGGGGTAAAATACACAAAATAATGAAGGATGCCGATCTCCCCGAGTTTGGCACCCCCGATAATTTCATTGACTTGAACAACGTAGTCAAGATGCATGCCGAAAACGATGCGCTATGGACCGAAGAGTTCGCGAAAATAGCCGATGCGAAGCCAGGGAAAGTACGAAAATTCACTGAACATCCGATCAGAGCCCGAATCATGCTACAACAACTGAACTTCAATTTAGTAAAGTACCAGGCGCATGCAGTGGACATCAAGGGAATATACATGACCCCGATGGAACAACATAGATTTCCATGGGCTCAAACTTGTGAAAAAATGTTTGTCATCTGGACTGAATACGAAAGCAGTCATCCTTTCCAAGAAGTATCTCAAGACGACTGTTAAAGAAGCTGTTAGAAGATAACTCCACGTGACGATTTCTGTTTTGTTTAAATTGCAATTAGCTGTTAGTTTAAGTTAAAAATCTATATTATAAATAAAGACATCGACCAATTAGAAAAGGGTCGATGGTTGTTGTAAGAACTCTTTCTTTTGGGCTGTTAAGAACTATTTTGAGACTGCTACGAATTGAGAAGTCCTTCTGGACCAAAGACAAACTATTTTCATCAGATGTATGTGATTGGACCTGGAGAAGAACTACTTCCTATCCTGTTTCATGAATGATGCAGCAATGAGTAAGAGCAATTAATTCTGTTGTCAAGTTATCTGGTGCAATGTCTTGATGTTCTTTTCTTTAATGATGAAGATAAATTGTTGCGTTTTTATGTAACAAATGGTTATGGTAGATGAATTATTTTTCTTTCCATTATCTTGTTACATATGTGCTTTCTTTCTGATAGTTCATTTCTTAAACATTAATTATATTCTCACACAGTTAATGTATTAGTACTAGACCTGTGGTATAGAGTAATTGTCTGCATGTTGAACATCGGTTTATCCCAAGCTTAACCTCTTCCCCAGTGGTTAAAACTTAATCCTGTTAATTGTCAAGTTGGTTTATGCTGTCTTTCATCTCTCACATCATCCCCACCCCAGGGAAATTACAGAATAAAATAGTCCTAACCGAAGGAAGAGCCTTCACAAAGAAACACAAAGCCCATCTATAAATTGGCCAGATCGTAAGATCTGGAGAACCATTCCATTTTAAATGCTGTAGAGTCTAATTGGGCCTGACGACGGGTTTGGTTCCTACTGTTGAAGCAAGGGATTTACGTCCCGTCAACAGGTTCTTAATTAATAATAATTAGGTAGGTGGGACCCCTTGTGACTCCCGTCATTTCTTTCTTTCAACTCATGAAATATAATACAATTTTTTTTTATTTTAACCATATGCCACCCTTGTAACTCCCTTTAATATCTTCCAAACTGGATATTTAAATATCATAAATAATTTATATCATATTCAAAAAAAATATATATGTCCACATTATCCACATTATCCACAAAATACCAAAACAAAGCTTTCTCTCCAAAAATACTGAAAACCTCTAAGCACTGTCCTCATCAAACGAAGTCATACAAACATAATCTAAAAACCATATTTGCCACTTTGTGAGACAATTTTACTTTTTTCATTGTTGTTTCCCTTAGACTTCTCAAAAGTAGGCCATGGTTGATTAGACCCTTGGGTTTGCATCTCGTTGATCACATGGGAGCAACCATTCTTCAAATGCATGCAGGAAGACACATGTTTTGAGGAATCATTAGAGCGAGAAAAAGGAGAGGCAACTTCTTTTCTCTTGTCTTACACAGGTTGGGGAATATAAGATTTTAGTCTCTTACTAGCTTGTGAGGACTGAACTGGAGAAACATCATAGACAATTTGGACATTTGGATTGATAAGTCATGGAAAAGTAAATGACATAGTGGGCTAATCATGCCGGTGAGAGATGTTGGATTACTAAGAGGGGGGGTGAATCAATAATAGAGAAATTTAATCCTTTTTAACCTTATCATCCAAGTGTTATATCAATGAAGAATTATCATCCAATAGCTACAGAGTAAATAAGAAATGAACAAATGAACAAACATAAACATAGATAGTACACCAGTGTTTTACGTGGAAACCCAAATCGGGAGAAAACCACATAATGATTTTTCTTATATGTCTTGAAGAATTACATTCATTGGAAGCACAAACTTCCTTTGTTTTCCAGCTGCAACTGGAAGGAGGCTCCAACCCCCTAGTTTCTCAGGATACAACCTGAGGGAAGCTCCAACTCCCTGATTCTCTGGATACAACTAGAAGGAGGCTACAACCCCCTATGTTCTCCGACTACAACCGAAAGGTGGCTACAACAACCTGTCCTTGCCCCGTCCTGCCACCCTGAATTAGAAGTAGAATGATGGAACCACTGTCAACCTATCACTGTGAGATATACCACTGTAAACTTGTACCAATAAATTTGAACCATGCATCAACCATGCATCAACCTGTACCTCAACCTGTAATCAACATGT
>SNQJ01S0060888.1:12104-30512 GCA_010110895.2 Picea sitchensis
ATCAATCCTCCACATCCACCCCAATTCCTAATTGAGTAATCCATAAGGAAACAATCCTAAAGTTTGGACCCCATGTTGAAATTAATCCACTAGAGAAGCATATTGAATAAACCACACAAAAAGACCATTCACATAACCAGGGTTTGAAATATTCCACCACCCTTTCCCCCAAACACATTGTTTCTTGTATTAAGAGGATATCATGTTTACATTCAACAACAAGTCTTTTTAGGGCCTAAATGTTTGGGGCACCCCCTACACCATGAGCATTGAAGAAGAAAATGATCATTTTGAACCTTTGATCAAGGATTTCCCCACTCCAAGGGACCTAATGATAGTATCTTGATTTCAATCTTTAATTTACTTCATAGCATTGATCTGGGATAATGAAAAATTAGATTTTATTCCAACCTGAGAAGCCACCCCATTCTCCATTGAAATTCCCCTGATGAAATCTTCTGAGATCCCTTTCTTCACCTTCGACCTCAACAAGTATTCTTATTTTAAAAAATACTTAGAGGAGAAGGTACATGAGGGAGAAACAGAGGGAGGAAATGATGATGGAGACTCCAAGGATGACTTAGAGGTTGAGCCTTAACCAAAACTAGGCATGGAAGGGTTCAATTCATGGCACATACCTAGATCTAAAATGACAGGTTGGATCAACCCCACTTTGAGAGAACAAAGGGGGGAATAAATATGAGAAACAAAAACCCACTTTAGAGTCCAATGACTTGCACTTCGCTTCCACCAAGGATACAAAATCATCATTTGAAAAAGATGGAACTTTTGAAATAGGACATGTTGACTTAACTAAAATTTGTATTTGATGAACCCCCAGGGAGAGGACACCTGGCATGATATCCCAAGAGACCAAGGGAATATTCCAAAAATCATTTTTCACTTTTTCCACCTTCTCACCAATAGCATCCTTTGCATCAACCTTCCTTTTCCAAGATTTTTTAAATGGAGGGTGTTATCACATAGTGTTGTCAATGGCCATAGGTGTGTGTCAATATATGTGATTCTGTAGTCTTTCCCTATCTCTATCCTTTTCGCAAACCAAATCTTAAGTTTTCCCCCCTTCAACTTGTAAATCGTTCTTTGTTTTCCCTTGTTCATTTGTGTGCCCTGATATTCCTTAAATGTATTACCCAAGTGAAATATTGGCCCCAAGACCCTCTTTTTTCTCCAAGGGCAAGCACTCGCATCCTGTGTTTCAATCACTGATCTCCCTATTTTCTCATATCACAGCCAGTCGTCCAAATTCTTGATCGTGCAGGCCGCATCCATGAACACAAAGTGCAGCTTTCTTAGTAGTCTTTTTTGGGATTGAAGCATAAGCAAAAGGAATTTTTAATCTTTCAACAAAAAATATTCCCAGAACTATCTAGATCAGTGGCTCACGGGCATTCGGGACTGCCAACTTGCACGAAGTATAGTTCCAGAGGAAAAGGCCCCAAAGTGAGTATGAATTGTTGATCTTAAAGGGGTCAGGTGGCACTTGATCCAAGCCTTCGTGTAAATGAGCTTCAGGAGATTTGAAATGAGAAATGCTTAGAAGTCTCGAAGACCTAAAGAGTCGAAGCTGCCAAAGTGATGAATTTTTCGAAGCTATTAAAGTGGCTGAAGGCCCGAAATAGATCTGAGTCATTGATCAACAAGAGCCACGCATCATCAGATCTGTCACTTCAAGATTTTTACTTCGAGATTTTTAAAATGAGAAACATTGCAAAGTCCCGAAGGACCGAAGCCCAAAGTGGCCGAAGTTTCAAAGTGCCAAAAGTGATGTAGTACCCGAAGTCCCAAAGCACTCAAAGTCCAAAAGCACCTGAAGAGAATCTGAGCTATCGATTAGTAGGAGCCACGCATCGCCAAATCCTTCACTCTGGATAAAAGCAGCAGAAGACAAATGGAATTTGAGAATTGAAATTCACAAAGGCCAATCCGTGAAGTAAATATCGACCGTTGTTTTGAAGGGGAATATCAGATCCATTAATCTAAAAAGCACCAGAGCTGAGCCGTTGATCAGAGGGCCCAATCTTATATCGCAATATAAACAGTCACGCCAAATTATGAGGTTGAAAGGTGCACACGTTTTACTATCTCATGGGCGGATCGAAATCAAAGCGATGGTTTTTAGAAAGGGACGCATGGTGGTTCATGGTGAATTGTGGCGACAAAAGAGGTTTTCTTTCATACCATCGTTGGTAGTGCTTGCAATTGTGCAATTATGTAGGGTCATGGCCCTAGGTCACATTGAATATGGAGTGATGGAGAGGAGATGCTCAAAAGGCTAAAAGTGCCCATATTTGGTCACAGAAGAAGATATGCTTGGCCTCGAGGCGTCGGGATTGACTTGAAGAAGTCGTGGGTATTGCCTGGAAAATTCATGGGTGTCAGGCCTCATCCTGATCCTGATGAAGGTAGTTAATGGAAATGGGGGCGGTGGTTGAGACCTCATCTCACCCCATAAATGGAATGCATGGAGAGAAGAGTCATGGGGACCAATTGTCAATCTAAAGCTCCCTGGTGGATAGATTTTTTAGCAGAGCCCGCACTGAGTTGGACTCACATCTGACATAAGAAGGCCTGCACAGTCTGATAGAGCAAGAGCCAACTAAAAAATTTGAATACAATGGTCTAATCACACTCCTGGTGGTTGCAAGAGTTCTGAGTATAAGTATTTAGTTCTGATATTTTGTTAAAGGTTGAATGGTTGAGCTAGTCTCCCTACTATTGTAATATTTTGATGAAGAACATTGGTTCTCTGGTTATGTACTTGATTTGAGACTTCTTGATTAATCTAAGTCAGCTTTCTTACCCCATCTTATTTTCCTCTAATACTGAGAGAGTTCATGAATGACTGATTCACATGAATTGTTGTAATTGTATTATGATGAATGTTTGATTATAGTGTTGTTATGATTTATTTCATTTTACTTGAAATTTGAATCCAATACGATATTGTGTTTAATGTTTTCCTCCTTAGGCTATTGGAAGACCCAATGTCCACAGCAAATCTCTACACTCTTGTCACAAAATCCTTCCCTCTATTCACCCTTAAACTTACTAACTAAATTTGATTCCAGACCTCAATTGCTTATGCATGCTAGTGCAGATTTTTGAGTTAGAACGTTATTATCATTGAGTCTTCTCCAATTGACCACCTAAAACTCATTTACATTTACTGTATAAACTGATGGGTATTGGGCTTACCTTCTATGCAATCTGAAGGTGAATTCTAGTGCTAACATTTATGGCATCATTGTCGGGAAACAAATTGAAGACATTTCCCTAGAATAGAACAACAAAGAAGATTTGATTATGAAGGTGAATCAAATATCAGTACCATTGAAGATTGCAGCTTGCACCTAGTGACTCCATTGTTTTGACCCCACTGTTTCAGTCTTGGCTCTGAAGGGTAGACACATGAGGTATAATCCACAGCTACCTCTGTCTACACCTGAAGCTGACCCAAAGAGGATTATTAAGAAAGGAAATCTTTCTCAAGAAGGATTTTTGTTGTTATCCCAGATTGAAAAGCTCCCTGGGAAGAACGACATTGTAGAGAGCTAGTTTTGGATGGTGAACTAAAGTTGGACACATAATTCTGACTAATTATCTTTCACCATGGTGAATCCACTGTGCAGAATCTGTTGGTGACTCCATTGAAGGGAGACAAATCAAAAGGCTATGGAATATATACTAGCCAAGAGATTTACCCCCTTCAATTTCTCATCCATCGTTGGTTATCCACATCCAGTGTTGGCTATAAATGAATGGTATGATTATCTTCCAAGATTCAGAGGAAGAAAGCACGACCATCCCGGTAAGCACTTATTATAATTTCATATATGCATGCTTGAACATGGATTCTTTCACGAGGATTTATTGATCAAGATGTTCAAATTTTTTTTAGAGGAAGATGCTCGTGAATGGTGTCCATCTCTCCCTGCTGCTAATATCCATTCTTTGAAGGATTTTCACAATGCTTTTAATTCATACTATGAGAATATTTACATGTCTCATCTTATTTTGGAATACTTTTGTAAGAAGTTTGCATTCCACATCTAGTAGATGATAGAGTCTTCCTCGTGTGATGAGTCTGGTGAAGATTTGATTGAAAGAGAAAGTGAGGATAAAAGCGAGTATTATGAAAATGTGGATGAAATATTTTATCTTTATATTTCCCGAGAAGAAGGCCTTCCAAATATGAGTGTTGATAGTGTTGATGATTGCATAGCCATAGATGTATCATATTCTTCCCCTGATGCACCTACTGTCTCAGTTGTAAAAGAAGAGATAGTTGTGGAGGAGGATTCTTCTATTTTCCTTCAAGAGGTTTCACATGATGTATTTTCACCTAGGATTGAAGAGAAGAATCAAGAGGTCGCTCATTTTTCTTTGCAAGATAAAATATTTTTGCGCTCACCCATCTTTGATGAGTACTCGGATGAAGAAGAGTAGATCCCTACATTACATTTTTTTGACTTGGGGAGAAGCTAGCCTGTGTATGACAACTATGAATCAGATTTTGATGTGGATATGAAGGATTTCCAAGACCATACTATAGAGACTTTTCCTTTATTTAGTAGGGAAAATCATTGGGTGGAAATCAACCATCCTAGGCCCGTAGAAGACATTGAGCAGCATGTTAGGGAGAATCACCCATTCATTGATATACATGAAGAGATTTCTTGCCTTCAGTTGGCTGGCATTATCAGAGCAAACAAAGAGGAAGTTAATAAGCAGCCTACATCAACCTTTCACTCACATGTGTTTTCCACAGACATTCAGTCGAATGTGAGCAGTTGTAAGACAGAGCATGTTTTTTGTTACCAACCCAGTAAGTTTGATCCCCTATTTTATGACCTCGTAGGGGAGTACATGGAGTTTCTTTTTTTCCAGGTATTGAAGACTCCAAAATTTATCTTTCCTTCAGCACTAGGAGGAGAGATGAAAAATTTAATCGTTTTTTTGTCACAGTTTCATTATCTTTATTTGATCAGTGACAGAGTAAATAAGTTTTCAGTTAGGAGGTTACTTGACTGGCTATGGTGGAAGTCCACTTTCACCTAGCACTTTGTAAAAATCAATTATTCTAGGAGTGTACATAAATAATCTCCTTCTGGAGCCCATGTGTTTGTTTTCAGTTTTAGTAGAGTAGTGTACATATCTCCCCGTTTTCTTCAGCGAAATTTTTGAGCTAGACTCCATAGCCAAACAGCTAAGGCACTAGAACTGCACGCTCTTGGCCGCTCGCAGGGAGCATGCCATCCCCTATGGAGCCAAATGTTATCACATAGGTTTTTCAAGGTCCATAGGTGTGTGTCGATATACCTGAGTCTATATTATTTCCCCGTCTCTATCCTTTTCACAGACCAAATATTAATTTTTTCCCCCTTCGACTTGTAAATCATTCTCTATTTGCCCTTGTTCATTTATGTGCCCCGGTTTTCCTTAAATATATTACCTGAGTGAAATCTTGGCCCCAAGTCCCTCTATTTTCTCCAAGGGAAAGAAATCACATATTGTTTTTCAGCCACTAGTCTCCCTGTTTTCTCATCTCACAGCCAGTCATCCAAATCCTTGATCATGTAGGCCATAGCCATGAACACAAAGTGCATCTTTCTTAGTAGTTTGTTTTGGGATTGCAACATAAGAAGAAGAAAGTTTTAATCTTTCAATGATGAATATTCCCAGAACAGTCCATATCAATGACTCACGAGCATTCGGGAGTGCCAACTTACGTGAAGTATAGCGCCAGATAAAAAGGCCCCGAAGTGAATATGAACTGTTGATCTTAAAGGGGTCAGGTGGCATTCGATCCAAGCCTTCAGGTAAATGAGCTTAGGGATATTTGAAATGATAAATTCTTATAAGTCTCGAAGACTTGAAGCCACCAAAGCACCGAATTTTCCAAATTTGTCGAAGTGTTCGAAGGCCCGAAGTCCCTAAGGCCCGAAGTCCCTAAGGCCTGAAATAGATCTAAGTCGTTGATCAGTAAGAGCCACACATCATCAGATCTGTCGCTCCCAAAGTTTTACTCTATGATTTTTGAAATGAGAAACATTGCAAAGTCCCAAAGGGCCGAAGCCCAAAGTGGTCAAAGTGTCGAAGTGCCCAAAGTCCCAAAGTGCCCAAAGTCTTGAAGCACCTGAAGAGAATATGATTCATTGATCAGTAGGAGCCATGCATCACCAGATCCTTCTCTCTAGATAAAAGTAGCAACAAACAAATAGAGTTTGAGAATTGAAATTCCCAAAGGCCGATCCAAAAAGAAAATCCCAATCATTGTTTTTAAGGGGAAGATCTAATCCATCAATCTAAAAAGCGCCAGAGTTGAGTTGTTGATCAAAGGGAATAATATTAGATCACAAGATCAATGGTCACGCCAAATTGTGGTTTCAGAAGGTGCAGACATTTTAAAATCTCAGGGGCGGGCCACAATCAGAACCGTGGTTTTTATAAAGGAGCGCATGGCAGTTCATGGTGAATTGTAGGGACAAAAGCAGTTTTCTTTCAAACCACCCTTGGTAGCGCCCGCAATCGCGCAAGTGCATAGGGTCATGGCCCTAGGTCACATTGAATATGGAGCGATGTAGAGGATCTATGCCAAAGGTCGAAAGCGCCCGTATTTGGTCATAGAAGAATATCTTCTTGGCCTCGAGGCATTGGGATTGACTCGAAGAGGTCATGGGCACCGCCTGGAACATTCATAGGTGTCAAGCCTCGTCCTGATCCCAATGAAGGTAGTCAATGGAAATGGGGGTGGTGGTTGAGACCTCGTATCACCCCATAAATGGAATGCATGGAGAGAAGGGTCGTGGGGGTTGATTGTCAGTCCAAAGCTCCATGGTGGACAGATTTTCTCGCAAAGCCCGCACTGAGACGGGATCATGTCTAACGTAAGAAGGCCTGAATAGTCTGGCAGAGAAGGCACCGAATGAAAACTTTGAATGCAATGGTCTGATCACACTCCTGGTGGTTGCAGCAGTTATGAGTATAAGTAGTTAGTTTTGATATTTTGTTAAAGGTCGAATGGTTGAGCTAGGCTCCTTGCTATTGTAATATTTTGATGAAGAACATTGGTTCTCTATTTATGTACTTGATTTGAGACTTCTTGATTAATGTAAGTCATCTTTCTTACCCCATCTTATTTTCCTCTAATACTGAGAGAGTTCATGAATGACTGATTCACATGTATTATTGTAACTATATTATGATGAATGTTTGATTATAGTGCTATTATGATTTCTTTCATTTTCCTTGAAATTTGAATCCCAGAGGATCTTGTGTTTAATTTTCTCTTCCTTAGGCTGTTGGAAGACTTGATGTCCACAACAGACCTCTACACTCTCCTCACCAAATTCTTCCCTCTATTTACCCTTACTCCAACTTACTGACTGAAGTTGATTCCAAACCTCAATTGCTTATGCATTCTAGTGTAGATTTCTGAGTTAGAACATTATTATCATTGAGTCTTCTCCATTTGACCACCTAAAACTCATTTACATTTACTTTATAAATTGATGGGTACTAGGATTACCTTATATGCAATTTGAAGGTGACTTCTAGTGCTAACAGAGGGAACTTGCAAGAGGGGTGTCTCTGACATTGAGCCAAGAAGTGAACCACTTCATGAAAACCATACAACATCAAAGGTACTCTCCAATAGTATATCCTTTGGGTCTAGTATAAAACATCATAGACCATTTCTATGTCATCCAAAACCCCATCTCTTATATCTACTTCAATCTGAATCCAAGCCCACCTCCTGTTAATTTTTAACTCCCAATGAGGATCACTTTCAATGGTATTACCTAACTTGTTTCCAATGGAGGATAGAATGGCCTCATTCTAAAACACCAGTGACAATTTTAGAATAATTTCCCATGATTTTGAGTGGGAGAGTGGGATGAATAAAAATTGACCACCCATTCCTTTAATACTAACCTAGATGCACCCCACTTCCATACCTAGCTAAAAATTTCCCCTAAATCCTTCTTTGATATGAATTTAAAGTAAATCCATCCACAAACTAGGGCATGGAATATTGGGCAGTAAGGCCAGTAACCTAGCAAACAAAACTAGTTCACATACAACCGAACCTCCAAGGTAGAGGAGTGAACCAATTTCCCATTGAACCGACCAATTGTTTTTGTCCCTAGAAATTCCAGGACATATATAACTGCCACATCCATTCCTACCACTATTTTCCATATTTCCTTCCACACTTTCCAACATATAGGATTGTGTTTGGAGGCATGAGAATCCAAGGTTGCACCTATCTCCCCTCTCTGAGACCTCTACACATTGTTTTTTCCAACCTTCGATGATGAGCCTCCTTTTGCATGCATGTGATTTTTTTAATACTTGAGAGTTTCACCCCCCCTTCCTTATGAGAATGGGATCACATGTGGGAGGGTACAATCAACGTTAGGCCCTGAAATCCTCCTCCTTGAAAATTTAAAAAAATGGACAGATGTGAACCTTGGGCATGATCTTTTCCCCATGGCCCATTGGATGACTCTCGATCCACCTCGTCCAATGAATTCCTATACTCTTTTTTCCTGAAAAAGTCCTCATCACTAATGAAGATATCCACCTTACCAATCCCCTCAACATCATAATCCACTTCTTATTCCACCATCCAATCATATCCATTATACTAATAAATAGATTTTAAAGTTAAAGACACAAAAAATCATGACATCCATATGTCACTAAAACCATAGCACCCACTCGGATAACCTAGCAAGAATAGGCCCTACCTAGACCAGATCCACCCTTGGTCTTATCTCTCATGAACCATAGTTGATTCATAAGTTGGTGTGTGTGTGTGTGTGAACTACATAAAAACAAAACTTAATAAAAACATCTAATACAAACCAAAAGAACCCACTCCTTTTTGCAATCAGAAGGTTTTCCCACCTTCACAAATATATCTTTTTCCAAAAAAAGAAATTATTTTCTTTTTAAATTAATATATTTAATATTATCATTTATTAAAGTAAATATTAAAAAAAAATAACATGGATGACTTTAGTTGCATTATATGTCACAATATAAGAGCCAATAAAAATTAGTCAAATTTGAAAAGGTGCATGTTGTGTTTTTTGGAGGGAAAAAATGTTTATATTTTTCATCATAATTTTCATGTATTTTTTATTTATCTCTCTTAAGTTTACTGAAGTATTTAGTGTATGTTAATGGATAGTTGCACCACTTATGTTAGGTGTGTCAATTATGTTCATGATTGTGTTACTTATTTTTTGTAACACACCCAACCCCCTATTCCTTCTTAGGCTAATGGGATGTTCGATTTTCGTCTTTCTCTTAAACGAAGTACTCATATTTACTTTGAAAATATTCTCATTTTATCTCCAACTATCAATGGAATCCCTCTAAGGAAATTATTGTAATGACTAGGGACCTATAAATCCCCAATCGAATATCTAGAATCATTCCCCACCATCTAATCAATAATTGATAGAGACTTATACTCCTTCCCATCAAAACAACATATCACAAGACATTAACCTCCATTTCGATGCCCGCTCTCCTATGGGTCACTCCGACAAATTCAATGATCCTCAAAATTCATAATTCAATTGCCACGATCATGTTGGCACCTCTAACCACTCAATGATTATCACCCACCTCATCAATCATTAATTATGTGAATAGGTGGGACCTAGGACAAA
Source organism: Picea sitchensis (assembly GCA_010110895.2). Lineage (NCBI taxonomy): Eukaryota > Viridiplantae > Streptophyta > Pinopsida > Pinales > Pinaceae > Picea > Picea sitchensis. Next base: position 21,815 of record SNQJ01S0060888.1, read on the forward strand.
TATATGACTAATATTATATCGTAGACCCTTCCTTAGATCTACGATTCAATATTCCTCTCAGAGTCCTCCATCAGAGTGCACCCACTCCAATCATTATAGACCACTCTGGCTGGCACTCTCTGATGAATCATTCTGATGGATCCAACTATCCATGGTATACCCCATCCAACAACCAAGGTTCATTCAGAGTCTCACATCTACATAAACATTAAATGCTTTAGCTCTTATTCCTTGAGATGGATCATTATAGATCCAACAATAGTAATCTGGTGGGACACATTCCAGTATATCTATGGTCCTCAGACTCCCTCGTCATTGGACTCACTTTGATACCATCATTTCAGTCTCTGATCGTATATCTTATGATATAATTACACCCCTCATACATGATGTTGACAATCCTGATTTCATTGTTTATCCCTCCTATAGATCAATGAATCTCATTGAATCAGAGACTCCCCCATCGAAATCCCATTGCAACCTTCCACTTAGACACTCTGATGGCCTCACTTTTGGATTGAACATCAGGATCTTTTCACTATGTTGAATAATGCTTGTAATTCCTCCTTTATCAATACATGGGTATTCTCAGGTTCAAATGTTTGATCTAATATTTAACCTTTCAAGGTCCCCTAGGGATTATTCACAAAGCTTCTTCCATACTTTCATGAGCTCTGAGTTCCTCTCTAAAATTGGCTAAGGAATTATCACTTCAACCTGGTTGAATATCTTGCATCCTACAAGATTTCCATTTCAAGACACAAGGTTCCACTATGATCAAGGCTCTGGAGCTACACAGAGACCTTCCTAGGTACCAGGGAACTTCTTCCACCCCTGTTTTAGTGAATATTTACATCCTGCAAGATTTCCATTTCAAAGGCTTGTATTTTTACAAGGTTACATCATGTATTTACAGTACTCACTTGGTGATTCATAATTATTATTATTATTAGTAGAAACATTCATATGAAATCCATTTTACTTAGGAATTCAACCATTCTTTCATTTATTCACATTTATCATATAAAAAATTAGCAATATATCTACATCACAAAACATACATCAGACATAGCAAGCTAAAACATTTATCTTTTCAGTGAAAGGTTTAACTAACAAACTGACTGAGAGAGGAAGCCTTCCCTCCCAATCAAAGAATATGATGTACAATGCATTTATATATCATGCCACCCTTGTTCTAATCCATGATATCACCAGGGGACTGATTCAGTTGACTTCTAAATTGATAAAATGGTTTAGGAAGGTTACTCACCTTCTCTCCACTAGCAACAACAAACGTTTCCCTCTTCCCACTGAGTTGAGGACCTCCATGATTTTATAAGGTACCTCCCCTTACCAGTGTCGATTTCTATCCAGTAAGTCCCAAGTTGTGGCTTCTATTTATCTAGTTTGGATCGAGGTCTTCTCTTCTCTAGGGTGACCACTAATTTCTTGGGAAATTTTCCTATTTTCCTCAAGGAAAACTTCCCAACTTCTTTATTACTCAGAGAGATGCACATGAGTCTCTTTCTCACTCCTCCATCTGTTTGTGAGTCTGAAACTCACACTATTCATTGTGGATCTCTATGAGAATCCATACACATCTTCTCATACTGTTTTAATATTTCTGATTGCATTCTCTTGTCTTCTCCTCATCTTCCCCTCTGCTATGAACCATGCTCTCTCACTCCCCTCTACAAAATTTACGTGATGTTTTCCACCTTTGGTCTCTTCTTCCACCCATCCTTGGGATTCCCATGGTATTTTTTTAGATGCAACCCTCTAGTTAGGCTCTCAAATTCGAAGGGGTAATCCAGGTCCATCCTCTTGTTAGGTTTTTTTTTTACTCTTTCTTTCTTCAAGCACCAAATATGTCAGCAATTATAATTGCTTCAACCACCGTTCCTATTCTCCATAAATATCTGTGTGGTCTCATGCAATACAAGGACATTGGTAGGTGGAGTATTCAATGTTTGCAGGTGTATGATGGAATGTTGAGAAATATTTCTATTTTATTCATTGAAACTTCTCAATTCCACCTCAAGAGTCCCACTTGTGATATCATGGAAAGTACTCAAGTATTTTTCCTTCTCAATATGCTATCCAATATTTTCATTAATTATAAACATAATTAAATGCTTCATAATCACATTACTTGAAGTCTTAACATAATTACAGTTATGGGCGAAAAAAAGGTGTTACATTCCACTCTCACTCAAACAAACACTATCCCCATTGTTTAAAACACCATATATACACTATTTATACATAAAACAATATGGGTATTCCATTCTCATGACATATTCAAGTTCCAAAATAGCCTTGTTTGCTCCAAAGTGCTTCCATTTCACCTTGACTTACATGACGTCTCGATTCCGGAGCATTTTTTCTCTCCTATCCAATATGTTTTGAGTTTCTGGTTGTAATTCTCCCTCTGGTTCCACTTGTATCACAGTCCAGTCAATAAACTTATTAGAATCATTAACCCGCCTATTTAATAAAGATACACGGAACACATTATGAGCTATAACTATAGGTGGTAAGGCAAGTCTATACACTACTGGTCTCACTCTTTCTAGGACTTCAAACAACCCAAAAGATCAGGGTGCTAGCTTAAAACAAGTACAAATCCTTAGATAAATCCTCTTGATCTATAAAATGTTATGGATAATCAACTGGAATAGTTCGTCACAACAAATCTAATAAAATAAAAAAATATTTACTATTAAGGTTAATTTTTCCTTTAGATCTCAAAATATTTAGTTACTAATCTTATACTTATGCATGAAATAGATAAAATATGGAAAATAGAGAAAAATAAAATATATCACACCATCCACAAATAACACAATATATGACCTGGGAAACCCAATATAGGAGAAAACCCAGCTAGAAGGTGAGGTTGCTCTGCTCTATTTTCTCTAGTATGGAAATAATGAAAGTATAATTAAAGAGACACTCTTTGTGGAGTTTCCCTTGACATTGTCACCTACATGGCTGCTAAAACCTATATCCTCTATCATTACTCTCACATAATACAACTCTAATATTTTTTTCTTAGCTATGGAATAGGACACAATGTAAAATAATGGAACGTGTTCTCCTCCTAATGGCATGGTATTTAACATGGCCCGATAGCCATCTAGGGGTAGCTTTTTTACTTCCTCAACCCTCAATTGTGATATTTTTTGGAAATTTTAAAATATTATTTAAATTACATACATGTCCAGCCCCATATGCATTAGTAATGGGGGTTGACATGGAATTTTCTTGTATCATGGTGGTCGACAAAATAGGTCAACTTGCGGGAGACATAACTTTTGCATATGAGCTCCAATTGACACAATTTTTGTACCATTAGAAAGCTATTGATGTGTAGAATAGATTTGCAGTGTACTACTTATGTGGGAGGATGTTTTAACAAAAAAATTCCATTTATTCCTCAAAATGGCCCCGAAAGGTTCTAGACCCCAATTTTCCAAAGTGGAACCTACCACTAAAATAGCTCTGCAAGTTGATTCCTCCAATTGTTTTTACTTTGAAAGGATAGAGATAGATGAAAAAAAATATAATGATACAACCCAAATCATACCTCCCCATTTAGGGAGTATTTTGGTCCCCAAAATATTTATTGAATAAGGTGAGGAAACTTTTCCTCTACCATTTCCCTGGAGTACCAATTTTCTTTTCCTAGAATTTCTCCTTTCAACCCAATATGCCAAAGGTCACATTGACCATATCTTATAGATTTGGAATGCTTCTACAAAACTGTCTCCTTTTCCAATTCTTCCTGAGCATCTAGTGTTAAGTCCTCTATGGAAGGTAGGAATTTCTCCTCCTCCTAATCCAACATGGAAGGATCATATATTTTGAGATTCTCCACATTCACTACTGAATAAATGTGCATGTATGGAGGTAGACTAAGTATGTAGGAATTATCTCCCACCTTTTCCAATACTTAAAAAGGACCATACTACATAGTCTTGATATTATTAATAGGACCTTGTAGCCTTTCCTTATTCAGTTGTAACCATATGCTATCTCCCGCTCTAAATGTTCTCTCAGTTCTTTGTTGGTCATGCCTAGCCTTGTACTTTTCTTGTGACTTCTTCAGTGTCTCTTGTACTTGCGAATGGATCAGTCTAATCTTCTCAACAATTTTTTCTACTTTTAATGTATCTCCTACGAGGTCCTCCCTCACTCCTCNAGTTCTTTGTTGGTCATGCCTAGCCTTGTACTTTTCTTGTGACTTCTTCAGTGTCTCTTGTACTTGCGAATGGATCAGTCTAATCTTCTCAACAATTTTTTCTACTTTTAATGTATCTCCTACGAGGTCCTCCCTCACTCCTCCTTGCTTACCCATATACAATACCTAAGGGTGAAGGTGGAAAATACCCAAAGCAAATTTCAAAAGGTGACATACCAGTAGAAGTGTGGACTGCTTTTTTATAAAAGTGTTGTATATAAATCAAATTTTAATCCCAAGTCTTCAGATTTTTTTTATTGTAGCCCCTCAAAAGTTGCACCAAAGTCCTATTGACTACTTGTTTCTACCCATGGAATGTTGTATAACTCTTCAACTTAGTGTCCATATTCTCCCATAATGTAGTCCAAAATGCAATGAGAAATCCGGTATCCCAATCTGAGATGATTCTCCTTGGTATCCAAAATTGCACCCACACCTATTCAAACACATGTGTGTTGCTTCTTGTCCTTTGATGGTATTTTTACAAGGAATGAGAATGCACATTTTTCCGAGCCTATCTGTTATCACCTTGTAATTTCCCAGGTTGAGGAGGAAATCGGCAGGGGTAACCACAAAACTTCTTCGAGTATTGGATCTAGCCTTCCAAGACTCAAAGAGGTATCTCTCTGTCATATTTAACTTTGTTTAGATTGGATATTAGTCTAGCTATGAGGACAAAAATGTGGTTTTGAAGTTTCTGGTTGAGACGGCAAAAGAGGACCATTGGGCCAAATGGAGTCAAAAGGCCACAAATAATTAAATGAATGAATAATAGAGACATATGGAACTAGGAAAGACAACCACATCAGTGGATTCTTATACTTTGTGAGATGGAAAGAGGAAAAAATTAGGGGTCATTTCAAATGTAAAGTAGATATTATTCGAATTCTACATTAAAACTTGGAAGAAAACATGAATATTGTTTTGAGCCAATACAGGGTGTTAAGAACAAATATTGCACATCATCTTCTCATAGACAATACAAAAAGAAAAATCATGTGAAACAGGAGAGGAACAAGTTACATAAAGAAATCACTTCACCACATGATCATGACACAAGAATCCGGAGACAATCACGTCTTTGTATTCATCCAAAACAATCACCTACAGTATGTTGAACATTTTTACAGTGGATGGGGAAATTTCCATGCCATCCTTCCCTCCCAGTCTAACCAAACAACCTTTACATTACAAAAATTTATAGAAAATATTTTCCCCAAGCTCAGGAGGTTGAATTCGACCACCTCGGCCAAAAATAGAAATAAAATCGTTGAAAATCCTAAACTATCCACCATGAAAGACGGGCCAAACTGCTGCAAAAAAGGGATCAACTTAGACATATTTTTCTCTCCAATGGAGACACCTGTGAAAAATATGAAGGAGTTTATTTTAGATGAGTTTGTCTGGAGAAAAAACCTCATTTGGTTTCTCCAATTTCATCTCCATCTCACCGAAACAACTCCCACAAAATCAGGACTGAAACAGAAAAACTGAAAATCTGGAAAGTGAGGTTGAAAGCTGGCTTCGATTCTCCCCACTAGTGGCACCTGTGCAAAATATGGAAGAGGTTTTTTTTCTAAGCCCGTGTTGAAAAAAAATATCTCTCAGGTTTTTAAATTTCGTTTCCATTTACCTGAAATCCACCTCGAAAGTTGAACTTTTAAACAGGCAAAAAACACGGTTTTGAAATTTGGGTGAGCGGTTTTGCAGGGGTAGGAGGTTTTTTTTGGACCCCCCCGGAGGTGGTAAGTGGTATTGGGAGGGGGGGGGTTCCGATTTCACCAGGAGGTGACACCTATCCCTCCCAAAATTACTAATAAGACTAACCTAGTTTATTAGTCTAAGTACACTAATTCAATTAATATTAACTTAATTATTTGTTTATTATCCTAAGTTTGTCTATTTATGTAGGGATGAGTGGTAGGTGAGATGTATTCAATGGGACAAATGGGAAAGGGATTAAGGGAGGAGAGGTGGATGAAGGATGCAGTAGGGTGATGAAGGATCAGGCGAAACGGATGGAGGGGAAAATGGAATCAACTGAGTCAGATGTCTTCATCACAGGAGCAATGCCAAATCAATAGCCAAAGAATCGAGTTACCTATGATTATAGGTCCCCAACATAGGCTCCACCTAGGGATGGAATCTATTTTAGGAGGTCTCAAGAACCACTGAATTCTGAACACGCAGACCATTGCTTTATTCATTGGGCCATGGAATCACTGCACCTACAATCTTCGAACTGGCTCAGATCTGAGTGAAGAATGAACTAGATAGTATCAACTACAAACTCTGCTGGAAAATATACAATACTGAAAAAGATGCTCAAATTACTGAGCTTATTCAAAACTGCTACCTACCCTACACTAATGATAATTTTGTTGTTTTAAATGATACAATAATGCCAGTGCCGCCAGTCAAGCAACTTCTCTAATGACTCTGCTCTTTCAATGTTTTCAATCAATATCAGATATAGAAATTGCATAGGCATCATGAATTTCATTCCATCCTAAGATTTACAACAAAGGCCTCGCTAATCCTGAAGAACAAAAGTAATGCTAGAAATAGATTGGGGCTCTGCAGTGCAAAATTTCTCCATATAGGTAGCTATAGGATTAAGGTAGAACTGACTTGTTCCTTGATTTTTAAATTCATCTAAGTCAACAACATGATCTGGCATTGTATCTATGATATCTAGATCCTCTAAAAATTCATGATATGGCTGCAAATGTTATGATGGGCTTTGTAATGAGACTTCTGCTAAAAAAGATAATGAATTTGACTGTCTGATCATGTCGATATCATAACATCTTTTCAGCCCATATATGGATGATGGAAAATGACTTTGACAACACAAGTCATCCAACACATTAGATATTGGATCGTGTAGAAATTGAGATGATTGTTGCATTGGTCCCACTGAAACTTCTTGATTTTCTGTGTGTTTATGCTTTAGCATTTGTTCAATAGTCTCCTTCAAAATTTGAAATGAATTATAATCTAATGGTACAACATTACATTCCACTGATTCAAATCTTGTTTCCAGCTTTGAACTTCTATCTAGACTTGGAAAGTCAAGGGAAATTAGTGACTCTGATTTTGGGTCTAAAACAGGTCCAATGTCATCAATGACATCCTTTACTGACTCATCAGAAAAAATATTGTCTTCACTATTTACAACTTGCCTAGAGTTTCATTTCAGAAATTGAAAAGATGAGAAATATAAGGGTAAAGTGTTTCCACTTACTCTGAGATTCTCTACACTTTTCTCATTGCTATCATAATTGCTAAGCTGGGATTGCAAATGATCTTCTTCCTCCCAACAATATGTAGTTAATTTCTCTGGAAAATCCATCTTGATATCATCCTCATCATATTGATCATGCTTGGGTAGATCATCCATGAATGAAATTTCATCAAACATGCACATCATATCAGTTGATGGCTCTTCAACAAGTTGAGTTGGAACTTCATCTTTGACTACATTGTGAATTGAATACATGAAAAAATCATTATCCAAACCATGGTACCAAGGATGAAATGTAAAGAGTTTGGGGAGATGGATCCTTGTCTGTTATGGAACTATTGGCACATGTGGTCTTTGAACAACAAGTTCATCTTTTCTACTAATCCTCTACATCATCTCTCTTGCAGTGTTTTCCAGAACATCTAGTTTCACTTCTGAAGATGTCATCCATTCCTCTTTTATTCTATCTTTCTCTTATGCCTTTAATTTTTCCTTTCGGTTTAGCAAGTTAGCTTCCACATCAACTGCAACCTTTTGCATTTCTTCAAGTGTTGCAGTGTTACTTTCTCTTAATTGGAATTCCATCTCAGGATCAAAGACATCTGAGTAATGCAAATGAGTTGATCATGGGGGTGGCCTTATATCAGCAGGCATTGCATGATATACCTTATTGAATCTTGCTAAAAACTGAGGTACTGTATCCCCTAGATTCCTTGTCAAATGGTCATATTCTTCTAGGATGAGAAAGACATTTCTCATGATCACCCATTGACCTAAGAAACTTTTTACAAAGTGATGGAAATTGCTAATGCTTGCAATTGGAAGATCCTTAAACCAATTTTTGACTTTACCTTGCAATGATAGGGAAAACATTCTGATGCAGACATCATCATCATCCACCTCAAATAGATCAAGAAAATCCTCAAGACTTTGGATATGCTTTTCAACAGTGATATTAACATTTTCTCCATCAAAACTGGGCATATTATTGGTGTAATTGGCAGGGAGGTCATGGAGAATAGGAGGCAAATCTAGGGGCTTGTATCTGTCTGGGATTTTTGCAGGTATAGGAGGCAGAGAAAGGGGCTTATAGCTAACTGGATTTTCAACAGTGGTAGGAGATAAAGAATAAGATTTGTATCTCACTGGGATTTCTAAAGGTGTATCTAGGATGTTCACATGTATATGAGTATGTACATGATCTACAA
>SNQJ01S0060888.1:30522-55921 GCA_010110895.2 Picea sitchensis
AGGGGCCATCTTGTACCTATTTTACACATCTTCTTTCTTCTAGGGATTGTTAGGATATTTAAACACTTAGGAGTTAGTTAAGATCTACTTGGTCTAATGTGTCATTAGGTAAAAATTTGTTTCTTAGTGTGTTTATTTAGTATGCATTTGTAGTTAGGAAATCCAACAGTCATGATATGTTCCCGACATAGAGTGATCTGACGTTTCATACTCTCCTCGATTTTAACGACCATTGATCTGTGGCTTAAGACCTGATTGGTCCATGATATCTATTTAAATATAATGGAGGGTCATTTTTTGATGATCGATTGTGATAAAATATCTTGTAAAATCTCTCAGTAATCTTATTCTTTTGCATTAATAAACTGATCCAAGTGGTCGCGTTGGCTGGGGCCGTGGATGTTTCCCCGTAGGGGTTTTACCATGTGAAAGCAATGATGTGTTGATCTTTGATTTGGTTATGTGAGTAGTTACTGAAGGTGTTCGTCCTTTTTTGGAATAACTATGTTTTTGAACATGGTATCAGAGCCTGTTTGAAGACCCTCTCCTGTTGTAGATCAAGACTGTGAATTCGATTGCCTCATCTCCATTTTATGTCATTTTTGTACATTTATGGGCTTAGAAGACTATTCCATTGTGTCCAGAGCACTCGTTTTAGTTAGGAACACTTTTCTTTTCACTAGAAATGGTTTCTGTTTTCCCAAGATACGACCATTTTCGTTAGATCCAGAGAGATGGTGATTGTGCCAGTTGTGTTCTCGACAAACATCATCGGGACAGTTTTGACAAACATGCCTCTTGGCACGTCTTGGGCCCTTTGCATATTTTTCACAGTGATTTGTGTGGTCCACTTTATTCTCCTTATTTTTCTGGGTGCAAGTATTTCTTAACTTTCATTGATGATTTTTCCAGACGTACTTGGGTTTACTTCTTAAAACTTAAGAGCGAAGTTTTTGGCCTATAAGTCCCTTGTAGAAAAGAAATCTGGACATCAAATTGAAAAGTTAAGAACAAATAGTGGAGGCGAATATGTGAACAATAATTTTACAAGTTACTGCACTACACAGGGCATCCAAATGCAACACATTGTTCCATATACACCACAACAAAATGGTGTTGCCGAGAGAAAGAACCGTACATTAAAATAAATGACTAATTGTATGATCCAATCTAAGGGTTTGATTCTAAAGTATTGGGAAGAAGCAATCAACTGTGAAAATTACATAGTCAATCACACTCCCACAAAGTCTCTTAAAAATATAACATTGGAAGAAGCTTGGACTAAAATTAAACTAGATGTAAGCCACTTCCGTGTATTTGGTAGTATAGCATGGGATCACATTCCTGGTGATAAAAGGAAAGAATTTCATCCTAAAAGTGAGAAGTGTATATTTGTTGGTTATTCTGAATATTTCAAAGGTTATAGACTTATTCAACCACATTGTAATGAAATTATTATTAGAAGCGATGTTAAATTTGATGAAAATATCTTGGTCTCCGAGCATAATTCGACGATTGTGCCTTCTTCAGCCTACGAGACATCTTCAATGTTTGTGCCTTCTTCTGTTCCTATTATGGTTTCTTCTTTAGATGATGACAGTGAGGATGAAAATCCACCTCCGCCTGCTCACCTTCCTCCAGATGATTCCTTTGAACCTGAACCAACACCAATTCCACCGCTTCCTAGATGGGCTCATTCAACAAGAGAAGCAACTGGTGGTCTTGTCGGTGATCCTTTAGATCAACGTCAAACACGTTCACAGTTCCAGTGAGCTGCTTCTCTTTTGGATCAATTTCCAGAGACTCATGATCTAGAGACATTTGCATAAGATTTAGGTCATCCAAATTGGGATACAACAATGAATGAAGAGTATCGTTCTTTAATGGAAAATGATACTTGTGATCTTGTACCTCTTCCAAAAGGAACAAAACTTGTCATATGTAAATAGGTCTATAGAACTATGTATGCATCGGATGGAAGTGTTGAAAGACATAAGGCTCAATTAGTTTCCAAAGGATTTTCCCAAGTTGAAGGAATTGACTATAATGAAACCTTTTCCCCTGTAGTGAAAATGAATTCCATCCACCTCGTTCTTTCCCTTTATGCCTCACATAAATGGGAGGTCCATCAGATGGATGTTAAATCCGCCTTCTTTCATGTAGATTTGCAACAATAAATCTACATGGAACAACCTCCTGGCTATGTCAATAATTACTCTATCCTTGTTTGTCTCCTTAAGAAATCTCTTTATGGTCTTAAGCAAGCTCCCCGAGATTGGTATGCCAAAATGAACAACTTTATTATTGACATTGGTTTCTCTATATGCCATTATGATCCTAATGTCTATACCAAGAAATTAGGAAGCCATCTCATAATCCTTTTCCTTTATGTTGATGACCTTATCCTTACTGGTAGTGACTCAAAACTTTTAAACCATGTGGAGACCATCCTTAAGATGAAATTTGAAATGACAGACTTAGGATTTTTGAACTATTTCCTAGGCCTCCAAGTTTTTCAAACCAATGAAGGAATTTTTCTTTCCCAGTCTAAGTATGCTTGTGACCTTCTTCGATGCTTTCACATGGATGATTGTAAACCAACCCCTTCTCCCTTCAAGTCTCGAGTCAAGCTTACTGCCACTTGTACTTCTCCTGAAGTTGATGCCAACTTGTACCGTCAGTTAGTTTATAGCCTCTTATACTTGACTCATACCCATCTCGATCTTTCCTTTGTTGTTGGTCTTGTTGACTGGTATATGCAAACACCCCATGAAAGACATTGGAAAGAATCTAAAAGGATACTTTGGTATGTCCATGGTACAATACAGTTCAGGATACATTACAATTTAGGGGGGACTCCTTTATTGGTTGGTTTCACCGATTCATATTGGGTCAATGACCTTGATGAATAGAAGTCTACTGCAGGTTATGTTTTCAGCCTTGGTTCAGGACCTGTCACTTGGGCCTGTAAGAAACAACAAGTTATTTCACTTTCTTTAGTAGAAGCAGAGTATCGAGCAATGGTAAATGCAAGTCAGAAAGCCTTGTGGCTTCGACAGATCCTTTCAGAGTTTGGATTCGACTAACAACATTCGACCAGCCTTTGGTGCAACAATAAGAGTGCCATAAAGCTCGCCAAAGACCTAGTTCAACATCAACGCAACAATCACATCAAGATACACATGCACTTCATTAGAAATCTCATTCACGATCAAGTTATTGAAGTTCTCTTTTTCCCTACAGAAGATCAAGTTATAGACATTTTCACAAATTCTCCTACAAAAGCAAAGTTTTCCAAACTTCGATCTATGTTAGGAGTTCAGGAAGTTTTCATTAAGGGGGGATAAGTTCTAATGCCTCCTTCCTTCTCCTATTGTGTCACTATTGTAAATCCTTCAATCCTATCCCAAGTTGTTCTAAAGGGGGGATGTTAGGATATTTAGACACTTAGGAGTTAGTTAATATCTACTTGGTCTAATGTGTCATTAGGTAAAAGTGTGTTTCTCAGTGTGTTTCTTTAGTATGCATTAGTATGCATTTGTAGTTAGGAAATATGAAGGTCACGATATGTTCTCAACATAGAGTGATCTGATGGTTCATACTATCCTCGATTTTAATGGCCATTGATCTATGGCTTAACACCCAATTGGTTCATGATCTCTATTTAAAGAGCATGGAGGTTCATTTGTCGATGATGGATTATGAGAAAATATCTTGTAAAATCTCTCTGTAATCTTTTTCTTTTGTATTAATAAACTGCTCCAAGTGGTCACGTTGGTTGGGGTTGTGGATGTTTCCCCGTAGGGGTTTTACCATGTGAAAACATCGATGTGTTGATATTTGATCTGGTTATGTGAGTGGTTACTGAAGGTGTTCATCCTTTGTTGGAATACATGTGTTGTTGAACATGGCTAACCCACTTTCTTGTTGCAACTACTTTACCCACAATTAGTAAATTCACAATTTCTTGTTGCAACTGATTTATTTTTAATTGTTTTCTTGTTGTAACAAATTTACCCATAATTAACTTCTAGTTGCAACCACTTTGAATAGAAACCTTCTTGATGACTTTCTAGGAGCTTATAGAATTATTGACTTCTTTGTTGACCTTCTAGGAACTTCAAGATGATCCTTTGAGGGTCCTCCAACTTCACAATGCCATATCTCCTCAACAATGAGGAACCACGTCACGTACCACATATCACCATAAATGGCATGACATTTACTATCCATATATGATAGTCTTACTTGAAATTAAATTGTCCTTCATTTCCACATTCCTTGATCAGCTTTGGGTCCCTTAACCACTCCTCTAGGGCTACCGAAATTTTCTACCATACTTACTTCAAGGGTTGACATCAATTACAACCAACCCAATCTATCAACACCATCATGAAACCACATAGTGCCATGCCAATAGACAAAAGGAACACTCATCAGAATAACAACAATCCATTCCCTTGTAGCCTCTCTTCTTACAACAAAATGAAAAAAATATGTTTTTCCTTGTACATACCTCTTGTGTTATCTCCTATTCTTGTAGGCTTTCTTACTGGGTCTCCCAAGTTGTAGTGTAGTATTATATGTCATTGTCATCTTCTTTTGGCCTTCATTCAATCTTGCAAAATTTTGTTGGAATAATGGATCGTTTCCTACTCCATTCACAATTGTCTTTTTTTCACTTAAAGTGGTAATTTCTTCAATGTCCTTTTCCTTGACATAGGTGTTCTTGGTGGTATTAGATTCTCTTAGAGATAATGTTTTTAGAAACTAGTTGCATTCTTTTCCCACAACATACTCTTCATATTTCACAACATTAGGAAATTCTCCCACTTCATCCTTAACACCAAACTCTAATCCTTCATATGTCATCCTAGGTTACCCTACAATCAAGTATTTAATTCCTTGGCCTTTCTTTCCAATCCCTTGGCCATTGTGGCCCATATGTTTCATTAACTTCCAACCTATGCCTCTAGTGTGCAACTCAAAGATACCAAAGGACTCAAAGATATATCAGCTATAGAAGTGAGAGTTATTCCTCCTCTTCTCATCATCTAAACTTCTACCTACAACTCTACCAAAAGTTCCTATCGTAGATTAGCCTATAACTAAGTGCATTTTACCTATTTCTTATCATCCAATTGAACCAAATTTTCTACCAACTACATGAGTTGATACATGCACTTTTCCTAATTTTCCATTACATTAGCAATGATGTCTTGTTATTTTTCTAGTTCTACCATCACAAAATAAACTAAATCTTCCAAGGTCTAGAGTTCACAATGAAATTATTCAATCTTCTTATCTGACTATTGTAGCTTCTCCCTCAACTATTGATTCTCTTCTTGAATTTCCTCATTGATGGCCTTCAATTCTTCCAAATTTTCTCTTTTCAAATCCTTGCCAAGTTACCCATGATTTCTTTTCTTCAACATGACATTTCCAAGGATACACCTCTATGATACCAATATTATCCATTAATGGTCAACACATGGATGATTCAATTACCAACATGTATGTCATTAACTTTTTAAATGCATAAATTAATGTTCTCAACTATGTTGGTTTATTCATCCTTACTATGTCATGTTTTTTCAATTATTGTTGTGTAATTTCTTAAGACTCTGATATTTATATTTGGATTCTATTGTATATTTAAATTAAAAAAACCAACTCAATAAACCCATGCTTTCACACATCATATAACATAGAGGATTCAACCTGGAAACTCGAATATAAAACCAACATCAAAGAAGGGGCTTGATCGACTCAAAATAATATCATCAACATTGGATATTAAAATGAGCTTAGTTAGATCTTTCTTATTCTTATGTCATGTCAATGGTTGAAGGAAATAGGAAAGGGAAGCACCATTAATCTACTCTTTATACAATTATCTAGTGAAACCATGGTGTACAACATATATTTTTATTCCCTTCAAATTATGACCAAGTATTATCATCAATGGATTCCTCTTAGTGGGAAGAACGAATCACCATCCAAACTATAGGTCATCTCTTGATGTAGACAAAATAACAAGTTAGCCCTTATTTAAATCTGGAACCTTGGCTTTGGAAATGGATTTAGATCTATTAGGGATTATCCGCATCCAATTCCTAGGGATGGATTTCCTTTTTTTCAAGAAGGTTTTCTTCTCAACTCCTACTGAAATGGTCGACAACTTACATCTAATCTCCCTGCTCTCTCAACCATAATAATTTTTTTTAGCAATAAGACTCTGCAATAGTTTGACTTTATCTCTCTATCAATGATTCATTCTTGATGTGCATATACCTTCACCTCTTTAGAAATATTTGTGTTATCTTTCCTCAAACACTGAGAAAAACAAAACAAATCCCAATCGATTCATCAAGGGTTGTGGCTATTGACTATGCACTTTTCCATAGATGATGCTCATAGATTATTCATAACAAGTTTCCTTCTTTTCTTGGGGCCTATACTTTTACACATTCCCTCATTTTTATTATTTTTTCTCAAGGGTATATGAAAGGCAAACAACCAACCATTTTCCCAAGAAGGAATTATGGGAACACCAAGATATATTTATCGTCTCATGCCCTTGTCTCTTTGTTTTTCAAATGACATAGAATATGAGAATTCTTGGCCTTCTCTAATTGTGACGTGGTGATCTATAATTGGTCAAGGGTGATTTCAAGTGATACCATAGATGGAGTGGTAAATCGTATTGCATAGTCTTAAATTTGGTTTATAAAACTGGATTTTTTAGTTGTGAGTTAATAAGTGAAGACCATCTATAACTTGGTTTGATGTTTCAACTATGTGGTCTATTTCTCATTAAACATATGTTGCTTCAAGTTGTGCAATTGATCCTAACCATATATTTATACTAGGCTTAGATATGAAGTCTATCTAGGTTCTACACATCTCCTTTCCACCACATGCCTTTTCCATCTCTTACTCTTTTACCTTGTATCTTGGCGAATATGTGATGTGTGGCATGTAGAGGTAGCACTCTATCCTGCATAGCCACACCACATGGATTTAACTTGGCCATTTTATACTTCCCAAAGAATTTTCCAAGGTAGAGTAACAACCTTTCCATTAGAAATTCATGCATCTATGGAAGATCTTGGTATCAACTTCATGGATCCATTTCATATCACCATTAGTGGATCTTTTTTAGGAACAAAATTTGAGAATTTAAACCAATCTTGTAACACTAAAAATATCCATTAAAATTTTCTTTCCGTGTAGTGGGAAATGTTTCCTTTAGATATTTGGAATAGAAAGTACAAGTTCACAAAAAATTCTTAGAAATATGATGAATTTGAGGTCTAGCTATCAAAAAATAAATAAAAAATTCACCAAAAAAATTTAGTTGTGGTTTGAATAGAAAAATATGATAAACAAAATATTTAAAAAAATGGTTTGAATAGAAAAATATGATAAACAAAATATTTAAAAAAAAAATACTCTCTCTAATCATGGATAGAGATTTAATGAAACTTGAACTTTATCAATAAATTCCTGCACATCAACCATACCCAAAATCACAATCCACACAAACTTTCCACAACTATGTCTCACACCAAGGATATACGTGCCATTATTGTACCACACATAGAGAAACTCTTTGTCTTACACACATAATTCTAACAATATCCATGCATACATCAAGAAGTGGTAATATTTCTTAATCTGATACCATGTTAGAGTTAGGGGTAGAGTTAGGGAGAGAACATCATTATGATAAAACCCAATACATAACAATGAAGAAAAATCAATAAACAAGAAAAAAAATGATATCATCGAGTACAAATGTACCCTAAAGATATGCTATGAATAACAATTACTATATTGTACAATGATATAATGACATAATACTTGGTGATTACAATTGAAGTTTTGGAAATCTCTTATATATATCCTTTAGGGTAAATTAGACATAGCCCCTAATCATAGATGTGTGAACACTAGGTTCACCCACTAATAATCCATGTGACCATTAGTCAGTCACTAGAACTATTTAAAAATAAGGTTAGTGGGGATGGTCAAGCCTACCATGGTCTAAAAAGGGATGCTAGTAAATTTATTTATGACAATAGGCATTTAAATACCATCACAACTTTTTGTGATGGTTCCTTTTAGATTGTTTTTAATTTTACTTTTGGCCGTAGAATTATCAATAGCAATCACCTTCGACAATGGTCCTTTATTGTGCATCACTAACAACATATTCACTGACAATCATTTATAACTTGTGGCTAAGAAGCACCTTTGGAAACATTTTAAGAATGCCTATCATAAAAAAAAACAATGAAAATAATAGAAATGATTAGTGACTATCACCAATATCCTTAATTATAGTGATAGATTATATCATCACCTTTGTTATACTTGATGGTGCTATTAAAATAGCTTTTCTTTGGACTTTTATTCAAATTTTAATATTAAATTATTAAATTAAGAAATTTTAACGTTAAAAATTAAAGTGGGATCCTAATTTCAAGATGTTCGGCTATGGACTGAAACATGTAGTACCTCACAATGAAACTAGAAACTAAGGTGATTTATTTATTTCACTAGATTTAGAATTTTTTTTATCAGTTCAACATCATGTAAACAAAATAATATCTAAGTTATTGAGATGAAAGGTCTTATATATTTGTGTCCAAAGAATATCTTACACAATACTAATTATTTTATGAACAGTCAATGAAAAAATAACTAGGGGTTCCTCGCAATAAGATTGTCATCATCAATAATGATTGAAGAAATTTGTGAGTACTAAAACTCAAGCTAATTAAAAAATAAATAATTTTTTTGATGTGGTTTGTGGGTCAAGGGGTTTGGGTAACTCAGTTAGTGGCTAGTTATGGGTTAGTGAGATAGAGGTTAGGGGGTTATCGATTAGTTAGTTATGGATAAAGGGTGTCAATGGGTCAATGGATAGTGGTTTGGNTTTTTTTGATGTGGTTTGTGGGTCAAGGGGTTTGGGTAACTCAGTTAGTGGCTAGTTATGGGTTAGTGAGATAGAGGTTAGGGGGTTATCGATTAGTTAGTTATGGATAAAGGGTGTCAATGGGTCAATGGATAGTGGTTTGGCTTGTAAGGAGTTAATGATTCAAAAAAGGGTCGATGTTAGTCATCTGTATGTTATCGCTTCATCAGAACAAGTTACATGGATCCATACCTTGGGAGATTGGAAATTACGTATTATTGAGAGCATTGCACTTGTAATATGAGGAATTGGATGTGGTTGGATGGGTTAACAGACTCATGAGAGAATATATGGTCAACATATTAATGTAACACACCTAACTCACATACTTAATACACCTAATTACCCAGATACATAACTCACACTCCTCACTCATGTACTTAAGCAACATACTTAACCTATGCACTTAACTCAGGCACATAGGTGATGCACCTAACCTATGCACTTACTTCACATAGATGGCATACACAAAATCCATGTAGCTAACCCATACACCTAACCCACATACATTAGCAACACAAATGTAACACCCTGTTTTCCCCATAACTGTAATTATGTTAAGGCTTCATGTGATGTGATTAAGAAACATGTAATTATGTGTATAATTAATGAAAAATATTAGACAATTGACTAAGAAGGAAAAATCCTTTAGTATTGGCCATGATATCACAAGTGGGATTGGTGAGGTCGAACTATGATGTTTCAATGAATAAAATAAGAAGCTTNGAAACATGTAATTATGTGTATAATTAATGAAAAATATTAGACAATTGACTAAGAAGGAAAAATCCTTTAGTATTGGCCATGATATCACAAGTGGGATTGGTGAGGTCGAACTATGATGTTTCAATGAATAAAATAAGAAGCTTTCTCATCATTCCAACCTCCACCTACAAACATTGAATACATGACCTACCAACGTACTTGGAGTGTATGAGACAATGTGACCAATTATGAAGATCATGAATGGTGTTTGGAGAAAAGATTCAATTAAAAAATTGATAGGAGGGCATACCTTGATTACCCCTTCAAATTTGAGAGCATGACTAGAGGGTTTCATCTGACAATAGACCACGAGAATCCCAAGGATGGGTGGAAGAAGAGACCAAAGGTGGAAAAAATCACACATATTTTACATAACAGAGTGCGAGAGCATAATTTGCAGTAGAGGGAACATGAGGAGAAGAAAAGAGAATGTGCTCAGGAAGATTACAATAGTCTGAGAAGCTATATACATATTCTCACAGAGATACACAATGAACAGAGTGAGTTGCAGACTCACAAACATATGGAGTGGTGAGAAATAGACTCATGCAAAACACTAAGAGTAATAGAGTAGTTCATAATCTTTCCTTGAGGAAAATATGAAAATTTCCCAAGAAATTAATGGTCACCCTGGAGAAAAGAAGACCTAGATCTAGTTTAGATAAATAGAGGGTCATGACTTGGTACTTACTAGATAGAAACCAAAATTGGTAAGGGGAGGTCAACAATGGACTATGTTGTAGACAAGGGGCTCTCTTTTGCAAAGGAAATCTAGTTGGGAAGGTACCTAATAAATTTGTGTAAATCCTAAGCTCAATGGGAAGAGGGAAAATTTTGTTGTTTCCAGTGGAGTGAAGGAGAGTAACCCTCCTGAATCATTTTCTCAATTTGGAAGTCAACTGAATCAGTCCCCTCGTGATAGAAATATGGCTTGGAACATAGGTGACATGCTATAGAAAGACACTATACAACTAGCCTACATTTGGGAGGAAAAGATTCCTTTCTCAATCAGTTAGCTAGTTAACCCTTTCACTAAACATATAAGTGTTTTATCCTGCTACATCTGATGTATGCTTGGTGATGTAGATATATTTTATATTTTTTATATGATAAATGTGAATAAAAGAAAGAATTGTTTAATTCTTGAGTAAAATGGATTTTGTATGATTGTTTCTACTATTAATAACGATAATTATGAATGTCTAAGTGAGTAGTGTGAATACATAATCTAACCCTGTAAAAATGAAAGACTTTGAAATGGAAAGCTTGAAGGATATAAATATTCAATGGAAGAGGAGTGGAATAAGTTCCTTGGTACCTATGAAGTTAGGGAGCCTTAATCCTAGTGGAACCTTCTTCCATCAAATGGAATTTTGCAATATGCAATATCTTGAACTAGATTGAAGTAAGAATTCCTTAGCCAGCTATAGAGTGGAACTCAAAGCTCATGAAATTTTGGTAGAAACTTAGTAAATAATCCTGAGGAGACCTTGAAAGGTAAACTCTTGAATTAGACCTTTAAACATGAGAAAACCCATGTATTGAGAGAGGATGAATTAGAGTTGTTGATTTGGTGTAGCGAGAATATCCTAACCATTTATCAAAAGGTGAGGCCATTAGAGTGTCCACATGCATGGTTGCAATGGGATTCTAATGTGGGAGACTCAATTTCAACAAGATTAATTGGTATATTGGAGGGCTATATGATGAAATTATGTTTGTCAACATCAAGTATGAGGGGTGTGAGTCTATCATAACATAGACGACTAGAGACTGAAATGATGGTCTCGAAGAGAGTCTAGAAATGAGGGAGTCTGAGGACCATTGATGTATGAAAAGGTGTCCCACTAGATTAATGTGGTTGGATCTATGATGATATATCCTAAGGAAGAAGAGATAAATAATTTAATTGTTGTGCTGATGCGAGTCTCCAAATGAATCCTGATCACTAGATGGGGTATACCGTAAACTTTATGATCCATTAAAATTTCTCATCCAAGAGTGCTTATAGAAGTGGTCTATGATGCTCGCAGTGGGTGCACTTCGATGGTGAAGTACTACAAGAGGAATATTGATATCTAGATCTGAGGAATGGTATATGATATAACCTTTTCTGTAGATTTTTTGTGGGTCCCAGCTATTCATGTAATGAATGATTGAAAAAGAAAGTGATAATGTTTTAGTGGTTAGAGGTTTCAACGTGATCGAGACCATTTATTTCTAAATTCCAAGGATCATTGGATCTGTTGGAGTGACCCATCAGAGAGGGGCCATTGGATTGGAGGTTTAGGTCTTGTGATTTGTTGTTTCGATGGGAAGGAGTCTGAGTCATTTTTGATCATTGATATGATGGTGAGGAATTATTCTAGCCATCTAATTATGGATTTTTAGGTCCCTAGTCATTACAATGAATTCTTTAGAGGGATTTCATTGATAGTTGGAGATCACATGAGAATATTTTCATAGCATACATGAGCACTTGGTTTAAGATAAAGGAGAAAATAAAACATCCCACTAGCCTAAGAAGGAATAGGGGGTTGAGTGTGTTTCAAAGTGGTATTAGAGTGGATTTCAAACTATAGTATTGAATGTTCACCAAGAATGAAAAATTGTTTAAGAACACTTTTTATTTTTCCTAGAATGCATGTTAAAAATGTTTATGTAATATCTAATAATGGTTTATTGCTTTCACACATAGGTCATACTGAAGGGAACATAATGGTGAATGGTGTATGTAGCATGGAATACACCTTACAATTTATATACAGGGAATGTGATGGTCAGAGGGTCAGAGAAACCCCTCCAAATTTGGTATCCATTGTTAAAAGTTTGAAGTTAGGAAATGAGAGTCTCATGAGAGATCGGGTTGAGTAGGAAACGTTGAATGCAACAATAATGTATATCTTGTCATAAATTCATAAGGATCTATATCAAGGTCTAACCACTAGTAATGAAAAGTTGCAACAATAAGAGAGATGGAAAACCTCTTCAGATACCCAAAAGGATGGATTAGACTATAGTAATATAGGAAGGGGATATTTCAAGAAGAGGCATTAGGATGTAAAGAAAAGAAGATCTAGTGGAAATATTTCCATAGATCCATCTAGTGGGAAGACCACTATTGAGGACATGTCCAACACTGATATTGGATCAAGTGTTCCCATGAAGAATAAGAAAAAGAGACACTCGCATAGTTCTCTAATAGAATAATTTAATAAGGCTAAGACACCTACCTTTGATGGAGAACTCAAGAAAGGAGAAGATGTTGAGGATTGTCTATTAGGGATGATAAAGTATTTTCGAGTACACAATTGCTTGGAAAATACAAAGGTGAAGATTTCCATTTTAAATCTAAATGGAGGAGTTTCCATATAGTGGGAGGACCTCAAGGAATTAAAAGGATTGAAAGAGAGAAAGTTGACCTGAAAGAAATTTGAAAAGTATTTAAGGAAGTATTACCTATTAGAAAAGTATATCAATGGCAAGATTAAAGAATTCCAAGAGAATAAGTTGGGGAAACTTACCATGGATGCTTATTCCAAGGTATTTTTAGAGCTACTAAGGTATGTTCCCTACCTAAAGGAGGTAAAACCAAGGATACAACATTTACTTAGCATATTTCCATAGTCCTATCAGGAAAGAATTTAATTTGATGAGCCAAAAACCTTGGAGGATACTATTAAGAGGGCCAAGTCTTTCTATGATTAGTCTAAGCATAAGCAAGAGCCTTCTAAGGATTGAAAGAGAAAATATAAGAAATAATTTTAGAATAAATGATTCAAACCATTCCCTTATAAGAATCGAAAGGAAAGTTGATCAGTTCATTCAACCAAGAAAAAGTGTGCATCAACAAAAATTTCCATCTCAGAGTGGGAACATGCCAGCAAAATAGAAAATAGAAAGAGTAGAGGATCCAAATAAAATATGTCTATAGTGTTGGGGTTGTATAGAGGAAAATCTCTTGAGATATTGTGCTCACATGTGGCATGATAGAAAAAGCGTTTATCATATTCAGGAGGCTACTAAATTCAATGATGTGGTCAAGAGCATGCCAAAAATATATGCAGCTTTGGAAAATAGGCAAGCATACCACCAAGCTTTTGAAGTGGATATGGAAGGTATAATTGTTGAGAAACCTATTTCTATGTTGATTTACCTTAGATATAAGCTTATTTATGGCTCACCTCAATTCGGTGAAGCATGTACCTTACATAGAAAGAAACATGCAAAGGAATGGTTGGTTCAATTAGCCATAGGGACCAAGAGGAAAGTGGAAGAAGTAATAAAGGCTTGTCCATTTTAAATGAGTGGACTGCATACTCAAGAAAACTTGAATATTCTACCCCTAGGATCATATGATGTACTAATATGCATAGATTGTTTATTTGTTCACAAAATAAAATTGAATTGATATTATAAAATTTATAGTGTGAAGATGAAGAAGACAATGCAAGGAATTTAGAAGCCAGTTTCAATTGGAAAAGTATCAACATTGCATCTTAAGAAGTTTAGTTGGATAGGGAATCCCTTGTGTGCAATACAAGTGCTCAACTTAGTAGAGATCAAGGAGATAAAAGTAGAATACCATCCAATGTTATGAGAGTTCAAGGATGTATTTCCATAGGAGGTACCCAGACTTCCTCCTAAGAGAGATCTTAATTTTTCAATAGATCCTGTACCTGGAGTAGTACCAACATCAAAATCACCCTACAAGATGAGAAAACAAGAAACGGTGGAGCTGAAAGTGCAGATGAATCAAATTATAGATAAAGGGTATATCAGGCTGCATGTATCCCCATGGGGACCACCAATGTTATTTGTGAAGAAAAAGGATGGTACATTGATGTTGTGCATTGACTACTGATAGATAAGCAAGATGAGCATCAAGAATAAGTATCCATTTCCCATGATCGATGATCTCTTTGATCAACTTAGAGGAGCTATAGTATTATCTAAGATTGATTTAAGATATGGATATCACCAAGTCAGGATTCGGGACGATGACAATCACAAGACATCTTTTAGAATGAGGTACGTGCACTAAGATTTTGTAGTGGTGCCATTTGGGCTTACTAATGCACCAACCACTTTCATGTGCTTAATGAATAGTGTTCTCAAAAAGTACCTAGACAAGTTTGTATTAGTGTTTGTGGATCATATTTTCGTGTATTATAAGACTAAGAGAGAGCATGAAGGGCATATTAGGATGGTGTTACACATGATGAGAGATCACCAAATGTATTCTAAATTCAACAAGTGTGGCTTCTTTCAAAAAGAGATCTAGTATTTTGGCCACACAATTGTAGCATAAGGAGTGGCAGTAGATCTCGGTAAGATCAAGGTAATCATGGATTGGCATGCCCATTAGAATGTGATAGAGGTAATATAATTTATGGGATTATCTTGGTATTATAGAAGTTTCATTAAGGGATTTTCCAATATTTTCATCCCATTACATAATTACAGAGAAAATGAAATAAGTTTGTATGGTCAATAGAGTGTGAAGACATATTTCAATAGTTGAAGTATATCTTCACCAATGCCCCTGTTTTGAATACTGTATACCCTGAAAAATATTTCTTGGTTTTCACTGATGCTTGAAAAGAGGGACTCGTTGGAGTTCTTATGAAAGAAGGGAAAGTGATATGTTATGAGTCGTGAAATCTAAATGAGCATAAGCAATGTCATGTCACCAAAGATATAGAAATTGTAGTGATTATGGATGCGTTGAAGATGTGTATACATTTCTTTCTTGGAAAAAGGTTTTCTTGATGACAGATCATTGTGGTCTAAATTATAGGTTTGACCAACCATGGTTGAATTCTAGATAGGCCAGGTGGATGGAGTTGATTAGTGAGTTTGGTTTGGAAATCAAAAAAATAAAAGGAAAGGAAAACAGAGTGGCAGATGCACTCAGTCAAAGTGTGTGGACAATACACTTAGTATCCACAAGTGTATAAGAGTCTGACATCAATAAAATTATTAGAACCCTCTTACAAGAATATGATTTTTTCAATCAGGTAAGAACATGATTGTAGCAAAAAAAAGTGAGAAAAAGTATGAAGGATATCAATTTACAACTGAAATTTTTCTATTGAACAATAACATGTTGTATGTGCCTAATTCAACAGACCCAAAATACCTAATCATGGATGAATTCCATAGGAGACCCTATGTAGGTCACTCTAGTTATCAAAAGTTGATAATAACAATAAGGCAGTTATATTACTAGTCAAGAATGAAGCATGAAGTTGTTGAATATATTTTCAAGTGTCTAAAATGTCAGTAGGTTGAGGTTGAACACAAACACCTTGTAGGATTATTACGCCCATTTCCAATTCTAGAGTGGAAATGGGAGACAATCACCATGGATTTTGTTATTGGTTTTCCAAGGATAGTTGCACAACATGATGCAATTATGGTAGTGGTGGATAATATGAGCATGGAATATCATTTTATTCCCATAAAGTCTAATTTTAAGTCTATAGATGTTACTAACATTTTTATAAAGGAAATTTTCAGATTGCATGGGTTACCCAAAACCATAATTTTAGACAGAGATGCTAAGTTCACTTCAATCTTTTAAAAAGGCTTATTTGTGAGTTTGGTAATGTGGTTAGTGTTTATCATGGATTACCATCCTCAAAAAAATGGTCAGACTGAAAGAGTGAATAGAGTGTTGGAAGACATGTTGAGGATGCATGTCATGCATCAACCCAAGAAATGTTGAGAACATCTACCTCTATTAGAGTTTCCCTATAACATTGGGTATCAAGAGTAATTGAAGATGAGTTATTTTGAGGATATGTATGGCAGGAAATGCAGAGTCCCAGTTAGTTGGGATAGTCCAGTGTAAAAATTCACACTTGGATCATAATTGTTAAAGGAAATGTAGCAGGAAATGATTAAAATAAGGCATAATTTGAAGGTATCCCAGGATAGGAAAAAGAGCTATGCAACCATCAAGAGAACTCATAGAGATTTTAAGGTGGGATATCATGTGTGTCTAAGGGTGAAACTAAAGAGGTTATCTAGATTATATAATTATGTTGTTTTCCCTCTATATCGATCCTTTCATAGTGGAAAAAATTGGAGGAATCAACTTGTAGGGCCATTTTAGTGGTAGGTCCTAATTTGGAAAATTGGGGTTCAAAACATTGTAGGCCCATTTTGAGGAATTAAATGGAGATTTTTTGGGTTAAAACTTTCACAATGTAGCTAGGACCTCGTGACACTATTATACACATCAATACCTTTCCAATGGTGCAAAAATCGGGTCAATCAGAGCTCGTAAGCAAAATTTATGCCTCTCGCAAGTTGATCTACTGTGTTGACCACCATGGTACCATAGGATTCCAAGTTAGCCCCCATTACTCTTGCATATGGGGCTTTCCACATATGTAATTTCAATAATATTTTAGAAGGTCCAAAAATCTATCACAATTGAGGGTTGAGGAAGTAAAAAACCTACCCCTAAATGGCTATCGCGCCATGTTAAATACCAGGCCACTAGAAGGAGAAGGGGTTTCATTATTTTGCATTGTATATTGTTCCATAGATGAGAAAAAAATATAAGAGTGTTATTTGTGTGAATAATATATGAAGAGATAATTTTTATCATCCATGCACTCCAAAGTGTCAAGGGAAACTCCATAGAGAGTGCCTCTCTCTTTGTACTTGCATTATTTTCATATGAAAGAAAAGAGAGCATAGTAGCCTCACCTTCTTGCTGGGTTTTCTCCCATATTGGGTTTCCCATGTCATATTTTTGTTATTTGTGGATGGGGTGATTATATTTTTCTAATATCAATTTTTTTGTATTTTATCTATTTCATGCATAAGAAGAAGATAGATAACTAAATATTCTATTATCTAAATTAAAAATTAACCTTAGTAGTAAAGATTTTAGGATTTTATTAGATCTATTTTGATTAATTGTTATAATAGAATATCCACGACAATTTATACATCATATTGGTATTAAAGGATGTTTTTCTTTTGGGTATTTTTGGGAAGTTGCAGGATCTAAAAATCAACTGAAAGAGAAGTCACAAAAACCCTAACCATGGTGGATGAGTCTATTCACAATAACCCTGAAGATCTAATCACAATACAAAAATCCTCATGGTATCTCTAGAAATAAATCTTAGACCATTCACAGATGATGGAGGATCTAATTTAGAGAATATATCAGAGGTTAAATTGAAATATTGAGAAGAATTGGGAAAGGAGTCTTGGAAAGAGTCCTAGAAAGAGAATCCAAGTTTGAGTGTCGTGAACCCTTCATAGTCCCTATTCAATATGGAAGAAAAAATGAACATAAATCCATACCAAGGTGATATTGATGCATTAAAATTGAATCATTGGTTGCAACAACTAGAAGTTTGTTTTAGCATTCACCATATAGATGAAGAGCAAAAGATTTCATTTACTAGATTGCAGTTAGAGGGACATGCTTTAAATTAGTGGGAAAGCCATATGAAAACACTTAGGTTGGAGGGTGATATTCTAGTAACTAGGTGAGAGGACTTAAAAACCCTCATCAAGTCCCAATTATACCCTATTGGGTATGTAGAGGGATAATGGATTAGGTGACACTACTTAAAACAAAGACAAGTGAAGAATGTACAAGAGTACAACAATAAGTTTAGAAATATGGAAATCATGTTGGTTATCTCTCCCAAGAGAATAAATGTACTCCTCAATTGTTGGGGGGGGGGGGTTACACAATCATCTATGAAAGTAGGTGATGCTATTCAATCCAAGGACAATGGATGAAGAGTGTGTACATGCATTGAAAAATATAGGACAAAAGGAGGGACAACCAAGTGGTTCAAAGTAGAAAGTGCACCAGGAAGGTTCCAAGGAGGGGAAAAATAAGTGGAAAGAGGGGAAATATAAGAATACAGTAACCATTACACATGCATGAAAATATCCCAAAAAATATGGAAACATTGATGGCCACACCAAGGAAAAATGTTGGAAATTTCACCCAGAGATGAACCCAAAGAACCATAAGAAGGAAAAAAAATAAAATATTTTAGACACATATTCAAGAAATCATATTGAAATTATCTCATATGTGGATGAAACTATTGTCTGCACATCTATGCAGAAAGAGTTGAATTTGAGTAACCTTCATCACTAGGAAGAGAAGGAGATGACCAAGCTCTTCCACATCAAGATTCAGGTCAATAGGACTAAGATAGATGCTATGTTCGACTCTGGTTCACAGTCTAATCTCATAGTAGTTGATATAGTCAACAAGCTTGGATTGGAGGTTCACAATCATCCTAACCCCTATCCATTGGGTTGCGTAAACAAGGATACTGAGATAAAGGTAAAGAAACAATGTAATAGTAAATTTTCTATAAGTGATGATTTTATTAATGAAGTGGAATTGGACATAGTACCCCTTGATGTTTGTGGAGTAGTGCTTGGAAGACCTTACATATATATGAGGGATGAAATATTCATGTATAGATCCAAAAAATATCGAATAATAAATTATAGGAAGTCCTACATGATCAATGCACATAAAGGAAATTCAAATATCTCATTGGTAAGTGCCAACCAAGACAATCAATTGACTAGTTCTAGTAAGAGATATGTTTTTATTTTCTTAAGAAAAATCAATCTGATGATGAGCCAATGAGAGTGAAGGAGTCCCTGGAGGGATGTACTAAAGAGAAGAAACATCAGTTGGAGGATTTTATATAGACATACAGAGGTGTTTTCTAGGATCCTAAATGGATACCACCTAAGAGGGAAGTGGAGCATGAAATCCAATAATTTTCAAACTCCCCCTTGTTGAATATTAGGATGTATAGAAAGTCCATTCTAGAAGAAAATGAAGTGAATAAGTAGTTGCAACATTTGTTGGATTAAGGTGTGAATCGACCAAGTACCTTACCATTTGGGTCACCCATAATAATTGTACCCAATAAGGATGGGACTTGGATAATTTGTATTTATTACAGGGCATTGGACAAGATTACACTAAAGAATTGATACCCTTTTCCAATGATCAATGATCCATTGGACTAGCTGCAATATGTCAAGTACTTAAATAAGATGGATTTGAAATCTGGATATCACTAGGTACGAGTCAAAGAAGAAGATACATGGAAGACTGCCTTCAATACAAGGTAAGGTTTGTATGAGTGGTTGTTTATGCCATTCATTTTATGTAATGCACCAGATACATTTATGATACCAATGAATGATGTTTTATACATGAAGACTCAATACAAGGTAAGGTCAGGTGAGTGGTTGTTTATGCTATCTATTTTATGTAATGCACTGGATACATTTATGATACCAATGAATGATGTTTATGCCCTATCTAGATTCATTTGTTATTTCTTATTTGGATGATATATTCATTTATAGCGCCAATTGAGGATCACAACTCACATATTATGTGTTAGAGACTCAAAAGAACCAGCCAATAATCTCAAGAAATGGATTTTTCTCAAATAAATCTGTGTATTTAAAAGCAAGATTGTTGGAGGGGAAATCAAGATAGATCTCCCAAATATTGAGGCCATCATCAAATTTCCATTTCCTACATATGTCACCTGCTAGGAGTTTTCCTTGGGAAACACACTATTTTCGGTTCATAGCTTCATTTTCAAGTGACAATCATGACCACTCCACTCCACATAACAAACTGCTGGTAAGAGTTTCTAGTGGGGAATAATCTAAAAAAGGCCTTGATGAGATGAAAATGATAATTCAAATACTAATTTTCACACTACCAAACTTGTAGAATCCCTTAGAAGGGAGATAATGCAAGTGGGTATTCCATGGAGAAATACTGATGTAGGGAGGAAGGCATGTCTCTATCATTCTAAATTATTTCACATGGATGGTTCTAAAATAATTCCTACCTATGACAAGGATCTATATGAATTGGTACAATCTACAAAAAAGTGGAAGCATTTATCCAATGAGAAAGGAGACCATCATCCACACATATCAATAGCCACTACAATATTTGCATACCTAGAGTAAGCTACAACAAACTAGGCATTACAAGTGGATGGGGTTTTTACAACAATTTCATATAGTCATCAAGTATAATAAGGGTGGCACAAATAAGTTGGAAGACATTCTTTCATGACAACCTACATACAACATTATAACTTTGGGAACTTTTATGCACATGGATCTTTTTACACATGATGCATACACAAAAGATGAGGAATTCAAAGATGTGTTTCAGTAGCTAATGTGCCAAATTCATATAGAAGAAGGTGATGGAAATGATGACTATCATTTCCAAAATGGTTTACTCTATAAGATTTACAAACTGTATTTTCCTAAAGGTGAGCGATTGTAGCTTATCAGAGAGGCTCACACCTCCATGATTGTAGGACATTTTGGTGTTGGGAAGATATTTTCCAACTTACATAGGTATGTGTATAGGCCCAAAATGTAATAAGACGTAGAATGGTATATTAGAGGATGTATACTTTGTTGTACCATCAAGCCTAGCAACATAAAGCAAGGTCTATACCATCTCTTACCTATACCCATTCGATCTTGGGAAAGCGTTTCCACGGATTTTGTTGGAGGTTTACCAACCACATGTAAGCGACATGACTATTTATTTGTGGTATTTTATAGTGTTGGAGACCTATAATCATAGGTAACTCGATTCTTCGGCTGCTGATTTGGTGTTGCTCTCGTGATGAAGACATCTGGCTCGGTTGATTCCATTTTCTCCTCCATCCGTTTCACCCGGTCCTTCATCACCCTACTGCATATTTCATCCATATCTGCACCCTCACTCCCTTGCCCATTTTTCCCATTGACTACGTCTCACCCTCCACTCATCCCTGCATAAATAAACAAACTTATGATAATAAACGAATAATTAAGTTAATATTAATTGAATTATTGTACTTATACGAATAAACTAGGTTAGTCTTATTAGTAATTAATTATTAAGTTAGTTTGTTAATAATTAAGTTAGTTTATTAATATAAACATTAAATAAAAATCAATAGAAAATAAACATTGAAAACAATAAAAATAAAGAAAAATACAAATTATTCTAAGTCTAAAAAAATAAAATATTAAAATAAAAATAAAAATTAAATAAACATAAAATAAATAAAAATTAAAATAAGTATAATAAAACAAAGTAATAACAAAAATATTAAAACAAACACGTAAACAAATAAAACATAACATATATTAATAAAATAGAACTTAAATAACAAAAATAAAAAAAAACTAAAACTAAATTAAAATGACACATAATAAATCTAAAGTAAATACAAAAAATTAAAAAACATAAACAAAATAATAAAACAAACAAAATAATAAAACAAACAAAATAATAAAACAAACAAAAAAAACAAATAAAAACAAAAGCGCACTATGCACACATCCCCAAACAAAACAAATCCACGTCCCTCATTCACTCGGACCCCCCCTCCCTCCTCTCACGTCCCATCAACTTTAGGGGGTCCGAGTTGGTGGTATTGGGAGGGATAAATGTCACCTCCTGGTGAAATCATACCCCCCCCCTCCTAATACCACTTACCACCTCAGGGGGGGTCCGACCAAAACCGCCTACCCCTGCAAAACCGCTCACCCAAATTTCAAAACCGTGTTTTTTGCCTCTTTAATAATTCAACTTCCGAGGTTTTTGTTCAGAACGAGATGAAAAAATAAAACCTCTTCCATATTGTTCACAAGTGCCACCAGTGGGGAGAATCGAAGCCATATTTCAACCTCATTTTTCAGATTTTTAGTTTTTCTGTTTCAATCTTGATTTTGCGAGAGCTGTTTCGGCGAGTTGGAGATGAAATTGGAGAAACCAAAGGACCATTTTTATCCATACAAACTCATATACAATAAACTCCTTCATATTTTTCACAGGTGTCTCTGTTGAAGAGAACCAAATGTCTAAGTTGACCCCTTTTTTGCAGCAGTTCAACCCGTCTTTCATGGAGGACTGTTCAGGATTTTCAACGATTTTATTTCTATTTTTGGCTGAGGTGGTCGAATTCGACCTATGAGCTTGGGGGAAATATTTTCTATAATTTTTTTTAATGTAAAGGTTGTTCGGTTAGATTGGGAGGGAAGGATGGCATGGAAATGTCCCCATCTACTGTAAAAATGTTCATTAGACTGTAGGTGACTTTTTTGGATGAATACAAAGACGTTATTGTCTCTAGATTCTTGTGTCATGATCATGTGATGAAGTGATTTATTGATGTAACTTGTTACTCTCTCATTTCACATTCTTTTTCTTTCTGTATTGTCTATGAGAAGATGATGTGCAGGATTTGTTCTTAACACCTTGTACTGGCTCGAAACAATATTTATGTTTTCTTCCAAGTTTGAATGTAGAATTTAGATAATCTCTACTCTGCATTTGAAATGACCCCTGATTTTTTCCTCTTTCCATCTCACAAATTATAAGGATCCACTAATGTGGCTATCTTGCCTAGTTTCATATGTCTCTATTATTCATTCATTTAATTATCTGCAACCTTTTGACTCCATTTGGCCCAATGGTCCTCTTTTGCTGTCTCAACCAGAAACTCCAAAAACACATTTTTATCCTCATAGCTAGCCTAATATCCAATATAAACAAATTTAAATATGACAGAGAGATCCCTCTCCGAGTCTTGGAAGGCTAGATCCAAGACTTGAAGTGGTTTTGTGGTTACCCCTGCCGATTTCCTCCTCAGCCTGAGAAATTACAGGGTGATAACATAATGGTGACCATACTGGGGACTTTCTCCAGTAGTGTACTTCTGATCAATAATGGTGGACAATGACCAGACAAGAAGGCTAATATCATTCACTTGGCGACTCCAATCAGCTCCAGATCAGTTCCAATTCGAAGATTCCACTGGAGGAAGAACCTGAATTCTGACCAATCAGCCTAGAAAGATCAGGTACTCAAGCCCAAATTACATTTAAGACATATTTGGTTTTATCTGTAATTATGTTCTATGTTATTCTAAACCTGATCAAAAGTACGTTGCTGGAGATTGCATTGACCACCTGCTAATTGATGAGCCTCAACAGACTAAGCCCCAAGTTGTAGATCATGTACATACTCATATACATGTGAACATCCTAGATACACCTTTAGAAATCCCAGTGAGATACAAATCTTATTCTTTATCTCCTACCACTGTTGAAAATCCAGTTAGCTATAAGCCCCTTTCTCTGCCTCCTATACCTGCAAAAATCCCAGACAGATACAAGCCCCTAGATTTGCCTCCTATTCTCCATGACCTCCCTGCCAATTACACCAATAATATGCCCAGTTTTGATGGAGAAAATGTTAATATCACTGTTGAAAAGCATATCCAAAGTCTTGAGGATTTTCTTGATCTATTTGAGGTGGATGATGATGATGTCTGCATCAGAATGTTTTCCCTATCATTGCAAGGTAAAGTCAAAAATTGGTTTAAGGATCTTCCAATTGCAAGCATTAGCAATTTCCATCACTTTGTAAAAAGTTTCTTAGGTCAATGGGTGATCATGAGAAATGTCTTTCTCATCCTAGAAGAATATGACCATTTGACAAGGAATCTAGGGGATACAGTACCTCAGTTTTTAGCAAGATTCAATAAGGTATATCATGCAATGCCTGCTGATATAAGGCCACCCCCATGATCAACTCATTTGCATTACTCAGATGTCTTTGATCCTGAGATGGAATTCCAATTAAGAGAAAGTAACACTGCAACACTTGAAGAAATGCAAAAGGTTGCAGTTGATGTGGAAGCTAACTTGCTAAACCGAAAGGAAAAATTAAAGGCATAAGAGAAAGATAGAATAAAAGAGGAATGGATGACATCTTCAGAAGTGAAACTAGATGTTCTGGAAAACACTGCAAGAGAGATGATGTAGAGGATTAGTAGAAAAGATGAACTTGTTGTTCAAAGACCACATGTGCCAATAGTTCCATAACAGACAAGGATCCATCTCCCCAAACTCTTTACATTTCATCCTTGGTACCATGGTTTGGATAATGATTTTTTCATGTATTCAATTCACAATGTAGTCAAAGATGAAGTTCCAACTCAACTTGTTGAAGAGCCATCAACTGATATGATGTGCATGTTTGATGAAATTTCATTCATGGATGATCTACCCAAGCATGATCAATATGATGAGGATGATATCAAGATGGATTTTCCAGAGAAATTAACTACATATTGTTGGGAGGAAGAAGATCATTTGCAATCCCAGCTTAGCAATTATGATAGCAATGAGAAAAGTGTAGAGAATCTCAGAGTAAGTGGAAACACTTTACCCTTATATTTCTCATCTTTTCAATTTCTGAAATGAAACTCTAGGCAAGTTGTAAATAGTGAAGACAATATTTTTTCTGATGAGTCAGTAAAGGATGTCATTGATGACATTGGACCTGTTTTAGACCCAAAATCAGAGTCACTAATTTCCCTTGACTTTCCAAGTCTAGATAGAAGTTCAAAGCTGGAAACAAGATTTGAATCAGTGGAATGTAATGTTGTACCATTAGATTATAATTCATTTCAAATTTTGAAGGAGACTATTGAACAAATGCTAAAGCATAAACACACAGAAAATCAAGAAGTTTCAGTGGGACCAATGCAACAATCATCTCAATTTCTACACGATCCAATATCT
>SNQJ01S0060888.1:61939-72586 GCA_010110895.2 Picea sitchensis
TAATAATAATAATTATGAATCACCAAGTGAGTACTGTAAATACATGATGTAACCTTGTAAAAATACAAGCCTTTGAAATGGAAATCTTGCAGGATGTAAATATTCACTAAAACAGGGGTGGAAGAAGTTCCCTGGTACCTAGGAAGGTCTCTGTGTAGCTCCAGAGCCTTGATCATAGTGGAACCTTGTGTCTTGAAATGGAAATCTTGTAGGATGCAAGATATTCAACCAGGTTGAAGTGATAATTCCTTAGCCAATTTTAGAGAGGAACTCAGAGCTCATGAAAGTATGGAAGAAGCTTTGTGAATAATCCCTAGGGGACCTTGAAAGGTTAAATATTAGATCAAACATTTAAACCTGAGAATAAAGGAGGAATTACAAGCATTATTCGACATAGTGAAAAGATCCTAATGTTCAATCCAAAAGTGAGGCCATCAGAGTGTCCAAGTGGAAGGTTGCAATGGGATTTTGATGGGGGAGTCTCTGATTCAATGAGATTCATTGATCTATAGGAGGGATAAACAATGAAATCAGGATTGTCAACATCATGTATGAGGGGTGTAAGTATATCATAAGATATACGATCAGAGACTGAAATGATGGTATCAAAGTGAGTCCAATGACGAGGGAGTCTGAGGACCATTGATATACTAGAAGGTGTCCCACCAGATTACTATTGTTGGATCTATAATGATCCATCTCAAGGAAGAAGAGCTAAATCATTTAATGTTTATGTAGATGTGAGACTCTGAATGAACCTTGGTTGTTGGATGGGGTATACCATGGATAGTTGGATCCATCATACTGATTCATTAGAGAGTGCTAGCCAGAGTGGTCTATAATGATTGGAGTGGGTGCACTCTGATGGAGAAGGACTCTGAGAGGAATATTGAATCGTATATCTAAGGAAGGGTCTACGATATAATATTAGTCATATATTTGTCCTAGGTCCCACCTATTCACATAATGAATGATTGATGAGGTGGGTGATAATCATTGAGTGGTTAGAGGTGCCAACATGATCATTGCGATTGAATTATGAATTCTGAGGATCATTGAATTTGTCGGAGTGACCCATAGGAGAGGGGGCATCGAAATGGAGGTTTAGGTCTTGTGATATGTTGTTTTTATGGGAAGGAGTCTAAGTCTCTATCAATTATTGATTAAATGGTGGGGAATGATTCTAGATATTCGATTGGGGATTTACAGGTCCCTAGTCATTACAATAATTTCCTTAGAGGGATTCCATTGATAGTTGGAGATCAAATGAGAATATTTTCAAAGTAAATATGAGTACTTAGTTTAAGAGAAAGACGAAAATCGAACATCCCATTAGCCTAAGAAGGAATAGGGGGTTGGGTGTGTTACAAAAAATAAGTAACACAATCATGAACATAATTGACACACCTAACATAAGTGGTGCAACTATCCATTAACATACACTAAATACTTCAGTAAACTTAAGAGAGATAAATAAAAAATACATGAAAATTATGATGAAAAATATAAACATTTTTTCCCTCCAAAAAACACAACATGCACCTTTTCAAATTTGAATAATTTTTATTGGCTCTTATAGTGTGACATATAATGCAACTAAAGTCATCCATGTTATTTTTTTTTAATATTTTCTTTAATAAATGATAATATTAAATATATTAATTTAAGAAGAAAATAATTTCTTTTTTTGGAAAAAGATATATTTGTGAAGGTGGGAAAACCTTATGATTGCAAAAAGGAGTGGGTTCTTTTGGTTTGTATTAGATGTTTTTATTAAGTTTTGTTTTTATGTAGTTCACACACACACACACCAACTTATGGATCAACTATGGTTCATGAGAGATAAGACCAAGGGTGGATCTGGTCTAGGTAGGGTCTATTCTTGCTAGGTTATCCGAGTGGGTGCTATGGTTTTAGTGACATATGGATGTCATGATTTTTTGAGTCTTTAACTTTAAAATCTATTTATTAGTATAATGGATATGATTGGATGGTGGAAGAAGAAGTGGATTATGATGTTGAGGGGATTGGTAAGGTGGATATCTTCATTAGTGATGAGGACTTTGTCAGGAAAAAAGAGTATAGGAATTCATTGGACGAGGTGGATCGAGAGTCATCCAATGGGCCATGGGGAAAAGATCATGCCCAAGGTTCACATCTGTCCATTTTTTTAAATTTTCAAGGAGGAGGATGTCAGAGCCTAACGTTGATTGTACCCTCCCACATGTGATCCCATTCTCATAAGGAAAGGGGGGGTGAAACTCTCAAGTATTAAAAAAATCACATGCATGCAAAAGGAGGCTCATCATCGAAGGTTGGAAAAAACAATGTGTAGAGGTCTCAGAGAGGGGAGACAGGTGCAACCTTGGATTCTCATGCCTCCAAACACAATCCTAGATGTTGGAAAGTGTGGAAGGAAATATGGAAAATAGTGGTAGGAATGGATGTGGCAGTTATATATGTCCTGGAATTTCTAGGGACAAAAACAATTGGTCGGTTCAATGGGAAATTGGTTCGCTCCTCTACCTTGGAGGGTCGGTTGGATGTGAACTAGTTTTGTTTGCTAGGTTACTAGCTTTACTGCCCAATATTCCATACCCTAGTTTGTGGATGGATTTACTTTAAATTCATATCAAAGAAGGATTTAGGGGAAATGTTTAGCCAGGTATGGAAGTGGGGTGCATCTAGGTTAGTATTAAAGGAATGGGTGGTCAATTTTTATTCATCCCACTCTCCCACTCAAAATCATGGGAAATTATTCTAAAATTGTCACTGGTGTTTTGGAATGAGGCCATTCTATCCTCCATTGGAAACAAGTTAGGTAATACCATCGAAAGTGATCCTCATTGGGAGTTAAAAATTAACAGGAGGTGGGCTTGGATTCAGATTGAAGTAGATCTAAGAGATGGGTTTTTGGATGACATAGAAATGGTCTATGATGGTTTATACTGGACCCAAAGGATATACTATTGGAGAGTACCTTTGATGTTGTATGGTTTTCATGAAGTGGTTCACTTCTTGGCTCAATGTCAGAGACACCCCTCTTGCAAGTTCCCTCTGTTAGCACTAGAAGTCACCTTCAGATTGCATACAAGGTAATCCTAGTACCCATCAATTTATAAAGTAAATGTAAATGAGTTTTAGGTGGTCAAATGGAGAAGACTCAATGATAATAATTTTCTAACTCAGAAATCTACACTAGCATGCATAAGCAATTGAGGTCTGGAATCAACTTCAGTCAGTAAGTTGGAGTAAGGGTAAATAGAGGGAAGAATTTGGTAAGGAGAGTGTAGAGGTCTATTGTGGACATCAAGTCTTCCAACAACCTAAGGAAGAGAAAATTAAACACAAGATCCTCTGGGATTCAAATTTCAAGGAAAATGAAAGAAATCTTAATAGCACTATAATCAAGCATTCATCATAATATAGTTACAATAATACATGTGAATTAGTCATTCATGAACTCTCTCAGTATCAGAGGAAAATA
Source organism: Picea sitchensis (assembly GCA_010110895.2). Lineage (NCBI taxonomy): Eukaryota > Viridiplantae > Streptophyta > Pinopsida > Pinales > Pinaceae > Picea > Picea sitchensis. The sequence goes on from SNQJ01S0060888.1 coordinate 65,427, forward strand.
ATATGGGGTAATAAAGATGAATTACATTAATCAAGAAGTCTCAAATCAAGTACATAAATAGAGAACCAATGTTCTTCATCAAAATATTACAATAGCAAGGAGCCTAGCTCAACCATTCGACCTTTAACAAAATATCAAAACTAACTACTTATACTCATAACTGCTGCAACCACCAGGAGTGTGATCAGACCATTGCATTCAAAGTTTTCATTCGGTGCCTTCTCTGCCAGACTATTCAGGCCTTCTTACGTTAGACATGATCCCGTCTCAGTGCGGGCTTTGCGAGAAAATCTGTCCACCATGGAGCTTTGGACTGACAATCAACCCCCACGACCCTTCTCTCCATGCATTCCATTTATGGGGTGATACGAGGTCTCAACCACCACCCCCATTTCCATTGACTACCTTCATTGGGATCAGGACGAGGCTTGACACCTATGAATGTTCCAGGCGGTGCCCATGACCTCTTCGAGTCAATCCCAATGCCTCGAGGCCAAGAAGATATTCTTCTATGACCAAATACGGGCGCTTTCGACCTTTGGCATAGATCCTCTACATCGCTCCATATTCAATGTGACCTAGGGCCATGACCCTATGCACTTGCGCGATTGCGGGCGCTACCAAGGGTGGTTTGAAAGAAAACTGCTTTTGTCCCTACAATTCACCATGAACTGCCATGCGCTCCTTTATAAAAACCACGGTTCTGATTGTGGCCCGCCCCTGAGATTTTAAAATGTCTGCACCTTCTGAAACCACAATTTGGCGTGACCATTGATCTTGTGATCTAATATTATTCCCTTTGATCAACAACTCAACTCTGGCGCTTTTTAGATTGATGGATTAGATCTTCCCCTTAAAAACAATGATTGGGATTTTCTTTTTGGATCGGCCTTTGGGAATTTCAATTCTCAAACTCTATTTGTTTGTTGCTACTTTTATCTAGAGAGAAGGATCTGGTGATGCATGGCTCCTACTGATCAATGAATCATATTCTCTTCAGGTGCTTCAAGACTTTGGGCACTTTGGGACTTTGGGCACTTCGACACTTTGACCACTTTGGGCTTCGGCCCTTTGGGACTTTGCAATGTTTCTCATTTCAAAAATCATAGAGTAAAACTTTGGGAGCGACAGATCTGATGATGTGTGGCTCTTACTGATCAACGACTTAGATCTATTTCAGGCCTTAGGGACTTCGGGCCTTAGGGACTTCGGGCCTTCGAACACTTCGACAAATTTGGAAAATTCGGTGCTTTGGTGGCTTCAAGTCTTCGAGACTTATAAGAATTTATCATTTCAAATATCCCTAAGCTCATTTACCTGAAGGCTTGGATCGAATGCCACCTGACCCCTTTAAGATCAACAGTTCATATTCACTTCGGGGCCTTTTTATCTGGCGCTATACTTCACGTAAGTTGGCACTCCCGAATGCTCGTGAGTCATTGATATGGACTGTTCTGGGAATATTCATCATTGAAAGATTAAAACTTTCTTCTTCTTATGTTGCAATCCCAAAACAAACTACTAAGAAAGATGCACTTTGTGTTCATGGCTATGGCCTACATGATCAAGGATTTGGATGACTGGCTGTGAGATGAGAAAACAGGGAGACTAGTGGCTGAAAAACAATATGTGATTTCTTTCCCTTGGAGAAAATAGAGGGACTTGGGGCCAAGATTTCACTCAGGTAATATATTTAAGGAAAACCGGGGCACATAAATGAACAAGGGCAAATAGAGAATGATTTACAAGTCGAAGGGGGAAAAAATTAATATTTGGTCTGTGAAAAGGATAGAGACGGGGAAATAATATAGACTCAGGTATATCGACACACACCTATGGACCTTGAAAAACCTATGTGATAACATTTGGCTCCATAGGGGATGGCATGCTCCCTGCGAGCGGCCAAGAGCGTGCAGTTCTAGTGCCTTAGCTGTTTGGCTATGGAGTCTAGCTCAAAAATTTCGCTGAAGAAAACGGGGAGATATGTACACTACTCTACTAAAACTGAAAACAAACACATGGGCTCCAGAAGGAGATTATTTATGTACACTCCTAGAATAATTGATTTTTACAAAGTGCTAGGTGAAAGTGGACTTCCACCATAGCCAGTCAAGTAACCTCCTAACTGAAAACTTATTTACTCTGTCACTGATCAAATAAAGATAATGAAACTGTGACAAAAAAACGATTAAATTTTTCATCTCTCCTCCTAGTGCTGAAGGAAAGATAAATTTTGGAGTCTTCAATACCTGGAAAAAAAGAAACTCCATGTACTCCCCTACGAGGTCATAAAATAGGGGATCAAACTTACTGGGTTGGTAACAAAAAACATGCTCTGTCTTACAACTGCTCACATTCGACTGAATGTCTGTGGAAAACACATGTGAGTGAAAGGTTGATGTAGGCTGCTTATTAACTTCCTCTTTGTTTGCTCTGATAATGCCAGCCAACTGAAGGCAAGAAATCTCTTCATGTATATCAATGAATGGGTGATTCTCCCTAACATGCTGCTCAATGTCTTCTACGGGCCTAGGATGGTTGATTTCCACCCAATGATTTTCCCTACTAAATAAAGGAAAAGTCTCTATAGTATGGTCTTGGAAATCCTTCATATCCACATCAAAATCTGATTCATAGTTGTCATACACAGGCTAGCTTCTCCCCAAGTCAAAAAAATGTAATGTAGGGATCTACTCTTCTTCATCCGAGTACTCATCAAAGATGGGTGAGCGCAAAAATATTTTATCTTGCAAAGAAAAATGAGCGACCTCTTGATTCTTCTCTTCAATCCTAGGTGAAAATACATCATGTGAAACCTCTTGAAGGAAAATAGAAGAATCCTCCTCCACAACTATCTCTTCTTTTACAACTGAGACAGTAGGTGCATCAGGGGAAGAATATGATACATCTATGGCTATGCAATCATCAACACTATCAACACTCATATTTGGAAGGCCTTCTTCTCGGGAAATATAAAGATAAAATATTTCATCCACATTTTCATAATACTCGCTTTTATCCTCACTTTCTCTTTCAATCAAATCTTCACCAGACTCATCACACGAGGAAGACTCTATCATCTACTAGATGTGGAATGCAAACTTCTTACAAAAGTATTCCAAAATAAGATGAGACATGTAAATATTCTCATAGTATGAATTAAAAGCATTGTGAAAATCCTTCAAAGAATGGATATTAGCAGCAGGGAGAGATGGACACCATTCACGAGCATCTTCCTCTAAAAAAAATTTGAACATCTTGATCAATAAATCCTCGTGAAAGAATCCATGTTCAAGCATGCATATATGAAATTATAATAAGTGCTTACCGGGATGGTCGTGCTTTCTTCCTCTGAATCTTGGAAGATAATCATACCATTCATTTATAGCCAACACTGGATGTGGATAACCAACGATGGATGAGAAATTGAAGGGGGTAAATCTCTTGGCTAGTATATATTCCATAGCCTTTTGATTTGTCTCCCTTCAATGGAGTCACCAACAGATTCTGCACAGTGGATTCACCATGGTGAAAGATAATTAGTCAGAATTATGTGTCCAACTTTAGTTCACCATCCAAAACTAGCTCTCTACAATGTCGTTCTTCCCAGGGAGCTTTTCAATCTGGGATAACAACAAAAATCCTTCTTGAGAAAGATTTCCTTTCTTAATAATCCTCTTTGGGTCAGCTTCAGGTGTAGACAGAGGTAGCTGTGGATTATACCTCATGTGTCTACCCTTCAGAGCCAAGACTGAAACAGTGGGGTCAAAACAATGGAGTCACTAGGTGCAAGCTGCAATCTTCAATGGTACTGATATTTGATTCACCTTCATAATCAAATCTTCTTTGTTGTTCTATTCTAGGGAAATGTCTTCAATTTGTTTCCCGACAATGATGCCATAAATGTTAGCACTAGAATTCACCTTCAGATTGCATAGAAGGTAAGCCCAATACCCATCAGTTTATACAGTAAATGTAAATGAGTTTTAGGTGGTCAATTGGAGAAGACTCAATGATAATAACGTTCTAACTCAAAAATCTGCACTAGCATGCATAAGCAATTGAGGTCTGGAATCAAATTTAGTTAGTAAGTTTAAGGGTGAATAGAGGGAAGGATTTTGTGACAAGAGTGTAGAGATTTGCTGTGGACATTGGGTCTTCCAATAGCCTAAGGAGGAAAACATTAAACACAATATCGTATTGGATTCAAATTTCAAGTAAAATGAAATAAATCATAACAACACTATAATCAAACATTCATCATAATACAATTACAACAATTCATGTGAATCAGTCATTCATGAACTCTCTCAGTATTAGAGGAAAATAAGATGGGGTAAGAAAGCTGACTTAGATTAATCAAGAAGTCTCAAATCAAGTACATAACCAGAGAACCAATGTTCTTCATCAAAATATTACAATAGTAGGGAGACTAGCTCAACCATTCAACCTTTAACAAAATATCAGAACTAAATACTTATACTCAGAACTCTTGCAACCACCAGGAGTGTGATTAGACCATTGTATTCAAATTTTTTAGTTGGCTCTTGCTCTATCAGACTGTGCAGGCCTTCTTATGTCAGATGTGAGTCCAACTCAGTGCGGGCTCTGCTAAAAAATCTATCCACCAGGGAGCTTTAGATTGACAATTGGTCCCCATGACTCTTCTCTCCATGCATTCCATTTATGGGGTGAGATGAGGTCTCAACCACCGCCCCCATTTCCATTAACTACCTTCATCAGGATCAGGATGAGGCCTGACACCCATGAATTTTCCAGGCAATACCCACGACTTCTTCAAGTCAATCCCGACGCCTCGAGGCCAAGCATATCTTCTTCTGTGACCAAATATGGGCACTTTTAGCCTTTTGAGCATCTCCTCTCCATCACTCCATATTCAATGTGACCTAGGGCCATGACCCTACATAATTGCACAATTGCAAGCACTACCAACGATGGTATGAAAGAAAACCTCTTTTGTCGCCACAATTCACCATGAACCACCATGCGTCCCTTTCTAAAAACCATCGCTTTGATTTCGATCCGCCCATGAGATAGTAAAACGTGTGCACCTTTCAACCTCATAATTTGGCGTGACTGTTTATATTGCGATATAAGATTGGGCCCTCTGATCAACGGCTCAGCTCTGGTGCTTTTTAGATTAATGGATCTGATATTCCCCTTCAAAACAACGGTCGATATTTACTTCACGGATTGGCCTTTGTGAATTTCAATTCTCAAATTCCATTTGTCTTCTGCTGCTTTTATCCAGAGTGAAGGATTTGGCGATGCGTGGCTCCTACTAATCGATAGCTCAGATTCTCTTCAGGTGCTTTTGGACTTTGAGTGCTTTGGGACTTCGGGTACTACATCACTTTTGGCACTTTGAAACTTCGGCCACTTTGGGCTTCGGTCCTTCGGGACTTTGCAATGTTTCTCATTTTAAAAATCTCGAAGTAAAAATCTTGAAGTGACAGATCTGATGATGCGTGGCTCTTGTTGATCAATGACTCAGATCTATTTCGGGCCTTCAGCCACTTTAATAGCTTCGAAAAATTCATCACTTTGGCAGCTTCGACTCTTTAGGTCTTCGAGACTTCTAAGCATTTCTCATTTCAAATCTCCTGAAGCTCATTTACACGAAGGCTTGGATCAAGTGCCACCTGACCCCTTTAAGATCAACAATTCATACTCACTTTGGGGCCTTTTCCTCTGGAACTATACTTCGTGCAAGTTGGCAGTCCCGAATGCCCGTGAGCCACTGATCTAGATAGTTCTGGGAATATTTTTTGTTGAAAGATTAAAAATTCCTTTTGCTTATGCTTCAATCCCAAAAAAGACTACTAAGAAAGCTGCACTTTGTGTTCATGGATGCGGCCTGCACGATCAAGAATTTGGACGACTGGCTGTGATATGAGAAAATAGGGAGATCAGTGATTGAAACACAGGATGCGAGTGCTTGCCCTTGGAGAAAAAAGAGGGTCTTGGGGCCAATATTTCACTTGGGTAATACATTTAAGGAATATCAGGGCACACAAATGAACAAGGGAAAACAAAGAACGATTTACAAGTTGAAGGGGGGAAAACTTAAGATTTGGTTTGCGAAAAGGATAGAGATAGGGAAAGACTACAGAATCACATATATTGACACACACCTATGGCCATTGACAACACTATGTGATAACACCCTCCATTTAAAAAATCTTGGAAAAGGAAGGTTGATGCAAAGGATGCTATTGGTGAGAAGGTGGAAAAAGTGAAAAATGATTTTTGGAATATTCCCTTGGTCTCTTGGGATATCATGCCAGGTGTCCTCTCCCTGGGGGTTCATCAAATACAAATTTTAGTTAAGTCAACATGTCCTATTTCAAAAGTTCCATCTTTTTCAAATGATGATTTTGTATCCTTGGTGGAAGCGAAGTGCAAGTCATTGGACTCTAAAGTGGGTTTTTGTTTCTCATATTTATTCCCCCCTTTGTTCTCTCAAAGTGGGGTTGATCCAACCTGTCATTTTAGATCTAGGTATGTGCCATGAATTGAACCCTTCCATGCCTAGTTTTGGTTAAGGCTCAACCTCTAAGTCATCCTTGGAGTCTCCATCATCATTTCCTCCCTCTGTTTCTCCCTCATGTACCTTCTCCTCTAAGTATTTTTTAAAATAAGAATACTTGTTGAGGTCGAAGGTGAAGAAAGGGATCTCAGAAGATTTCATCAGGGGAATTTCAATGGAGAATGGGGTGGCTTCTCAGGTTGGAATAAAATCTAATTTTTCATTATCCCAGATCAATGCTATGAAGTAAATTAAAGATTGAAATCAAGATACTATCATTAGGTCCCTTGGAGTGGGGAAATCCTTGATCAAAGGTTCAAAATGATCATTTTCTTCTTCAATGCTCATGGTGTAGGGGGTGCCCCAAACATTTAGGCCCTAAAAAGACTTGTTGTTGAATGTAAACATGATATCCTCTTAATACAAGAAACAATGTGTTTGGGGGAAAGGGTGGTGGAATATTTCAAACCCTGGTTATGTGAATGGTCTTTTTGTGTGGTTTATTCAATATGCTTCTCTAGTGGATTAATTTCAACATGGGGTCCAAACTTTAGGATTGTTTCCTTATGGATTACTCAATTAGGAATTGGGGTGGATGTGGAGGATTGAT
>SNQJ01S0060888.1:72596-84546 GCA_010110895.2 Picea sitchensis
TTATCTCCCTTGCAACTTCTGCAGATCTGACGGCTATTGTTCTTTCGGGAAATTTGAACAAGATCCTACGGTCACTGACTCTTCTTCCTTTTTCCTCTGTAAGCTTTTGCTGTGCGCATTTTCTTCAAGGCTATTCCTCCTGACCTTTTATCCTTCTTATCCTACTGTCTCTACTGTTTCCATTAATGACAACAACCATCACTGCATTCTATCCACTGAATTTGCCAACAAGTTCTCCCTCTGTTCACATTTACTCCCACTTACTGATTGAATTTATTCAAGACCTCGATTGCTCGTGCATGCTAGCCCAAATTTATGAGTTAAAACATTATCATCTTGAGTATTATCTATTTGACCCCTTAAAAAACTCTTTTACATTTACATATAACCTGATGGTTATTAGGATTGCCTTCCATGCAATCTGAAGGTGATTCCTAGTGCTAACACCTATGATTGGGTGGAAACATGCACCCCTCTTAGCAGTTTCTTGATGATTTTGGTTTCTGATAAGTATTTTCATACTCTGTTTGTTGGAATGGAAGTGATGGTTGAATGTTTATGTTTATTTTTATGTTTAAATTTTATAGTGTTTGATAAATCATTATAAATACTTATTATTCTTCTGTAAACTTATGTAATTACATGATTCTTGTTTTCCTTTTCTTGGCAGTAGGAAAACTATAAGACATGGGTCTTTTAAATAATTTAAGAAAAAATCTACGTGTTTTTTACTTGTTGAGAAACCCTTAGGGAAATCTTCCCAAAGAATGATTTTGTAATATAAGAGTCAGGGAATAATTCTCTAGAATACCTCGGTCATATCAACCTATTAATTCACCCTTCACAGGTCACTAAGTTTGAACTCTATGGAAGGAGGATGCCTCCTTCAAATCCTTCACCTGTGTGACTGAGGGCTCATGCCCATGGTTCTAACCAAATCGTGGCTAAGTGTTGGGTGTGTAGCCTCAAGGCTTGTCCAACAATCCATATGATCAGGACCTTGGAACCCTTCACTAGGCCCGAAAGGAGATAAGATTTTCTGGCTTCATAAATCTGGGAGTTCGGTGCTCCGGGATGCTATGACTTTACACCCTCTAAAAAAAACAAAGGAAACTTGTTGGTGTGGCTATGAGAGAGGTTGACCAATATCCGGTGGTTCCCTTAACCGTGATTGTGGGATTTTTCCCATCGTTAAACCTTGATCCACTTAACATTCATGAAGGAACGTGAGTTGTAGACCCCAGGGTATTCAAGAGCCTACCTGATCATTGGATCTACACCGAAGTCAATACAACGTTGACCACTTCGAGAGAATAGAGGTGTCATGGAATCAAATTACATGAATGTCGGAGTTGCAAATTAACAAGAACCATAGATATATGGATGCTTCAGAATATCCATTGATCATTGGATCTACACCAAGGTTAGTCCGGTGTTGACCACTCTGGGAGAAAGAGGGTGGTAAGCGAGCGAAACCCTCGAACGTTGAACTCACAAAGTGACAAGATCCTTAGATCTGAGGATTTTTTGGCACCATTCCTGAACATCGGATCTAGACCATGGTCAGCCTGGCACTAACCAATCTAAGAGAAAAGAGGAAGTTACACGATGGATTATCCGAACGTCGAACTTATAAAGTAATGGAGGCCATAGATCTTTGGATCTAGGTGGGAACATCTTGACCATGAGATCTAAGGGGCATTGGAAGGCTTCCATTCCGAAGTAACGTGGCAGGATGATGTCACCCAGGGTGACATGGACCCATATTCAACATGACACATGTCACCTTGATTCGTTCTTTTTGCAGACACTATGTTCCCATTATAAAGTGACATGTGTTACCCACTGATGGGGCCACATGTCATCTCTGCCTTATCGCATGTCACCCCCTAGAACATATTCTCTTGGAATATTAGTGGGTGGAGTACTCAAGACCCACCTTTCCTTGCCTCTATATTTAATACACCATCACATGTAAGGCTGGACCCTTCGGGAGTCTAGGACTTCGGAACTTGGGAGGTTTGGGGTGTAGTATCTTAGATAAGTTGAAAGGGAAGAAGGAAGGAGTCACATGGAAATATTTTGGGCTCCTTTGGGAGTTCAATATTTTGGGACTCTAGAGGAAATGCACGTAGAACAAAAAAGGGGTGTTCAACGTCGAAAACCAAATTTTCCTCAATCTTATGTGTTATACGAGGATCAAGCTATGAGATTGGATTGGACAACGGATGGACTTCCATCATAGATGTAGGAATGTTAGGGAATCTTCGACACTTCATGGAACTTGGGATGATGTGAATGAGATGGACCTATGTGGGAACCACGTGTCCCTTGAATAATAACACCCAAAGAGATTTGGAATGGTGTATCTCCCAATATAGAGCTCAGATTTGAGCAAGGTAGCAGTTGTTAGACAACTCTTGATGAGTATAAGAGGATGAATACCCTGGGGAAATGATTCAAGATGATTAAGAAAACAAAAATTTTGATTCCCCATCCCTAAAAATGGTACCTAGGGGTTGGGTATGTTATAGTCACCAATTACTACTTTGAGTGGAAATCAACAATGTTATGCCGGGGGCTCTTATGGAAGTCACACCACTTCCCTATATATTTCTTCATCTTTCCATTGTCCTTCTTTTCGTACAGCTTAGAATATTTTTCCTAAGGCTATCCATATTTGATATGTCCTTTTTTCTATGGGTTGGGGCTTCCCTGTCCCTACTTATCCTATGAGGGGTTCCCAGACCCAAACTGTCGAATGTTTTTTTTAATCTTCTGCTCAATTTTGACGACATATCGATAGGTCGCACCCAAGGATGAGATGTCCAAAAAAACCATTTATTCCTGGATGTATCTATGAAGACCACCATGATACTTAAGCACTGTATTTAACTCATAATATTTGATACCCAACTTGATGCGCAAGGTATGGAATATATTTTTGAACAATGACACTGCTTGGTCCCTTTCCTGTCACAGTTTGGTCTATTTTGTATAGAGGTCGTCATAACTTCCAAAAGGGTGGTATTGTTCCTTAATAGAATCCATAAAGGACTCCCAGGTGAGCGCGACTATAAATAATTAGGGTTCCTCTATTTCCTTTTTCTCACAGAAAGTCTCCCACCAATCTTTGATATGGGGAACAAATTTGAGGAGCGCAAAAGTAATGTTTTCTATATTATTAAAGTTATGGAAGAAAAAAATACCCTTCTTGTAGATTCATCCATTTTTCTACAACATGTACGTCTATATTACCTTCAACTATAGGAATATAAAAGTTGATCTATACCTTGAAGGTAGCGATGCCTCCTCTCGAGGAATATGTGTTGCTTGTTGGTAGTCATTGTAGGATTTACGCAAAATTATCCATCATCTCGTTCCTCTATTGCACGAGGGCTTCCTCGAGAAATAGTTTGAAACGATATCCTATCTCAGAGTCTTTATTTTCTCCCTCCATGGAAGGTCACTTGGGAATGCGATATATTTTTTTCTCAATATAAGAAAGCTCGAGAACCAACTCTGTGTACCTTGACCTCGTTGGGAACATGCACTAAGAATGACAAGGAACAAATTTCTTTGATACCACTAATCCATATTTTATGAGAAGAACAAAATGAAAACAAATTATTATTATTATTATTATTAACACAAAGACATAAGGAACAATAATAGAGACACGGTAAAATTGGCTTCTATTTAATAAAGAAATATGTTGAAACTGTAAAATGCAGACTGAAAACAAGCTTGTTAGTATGGTGACGACTTATCTCTGAGAAGAGATGTGATCATTCACAAGAAGATGATTTAAATGAGGCTCTCAAATAATTTTTACAATATACACGAATTCCAAAACCCTAGACATCAAAAAACCTAACCCTAGTATATGAAGTGCCAAAAGTCATGTGGGCCTCGTTGGGGTAAGTTAGTACATCAACTTCCCAGGGTTGTAACTTTTGCATAGGATCTTCATTTTAGGAGAAAAATATCCCATTGGAAAGGTATATCCGAGGAATACATGTTATTCCATAAAAATCTAACTCTGACTACAGTTTTACAAATGCTATTTAGGGCCTCAAAATGGCCTCGAAAGTTCAAGACCCAAAAACTAGCAAAAAGATGCCAAACTAAAATATTGCCAAAATGAGCCAGTTGGAATAGGTGGGTGGCTACCGATATCCATATGGATCAGAACTCCCAAATAAGGGAAAGTTTTTTCAATTTAAAATCTTGATACCATGAAAGGGAGACTTGTTTTACTTTAGAAATATTGTTTGACATATGTTGCATGAAAGAGCACCCAACGTTCGATTTCATATGAACCCAAGAATCAACAATGAGCCACCTTTAGTATTTTTCCTTCAACCAATATTGATTGAAATTAAAGGGGGCAAGGGGATAACGTTTTCAAATATTTACAAGGATAGGAATATTTTCTGATATACCCCCCATGGACACCGAAGATTTAATAATCTAGGGGTTTTCCAATGTATTTCAGATATCAGGAACCTGTCCAACCTTTTGGTTACCATATAATGACCTTTATTCCCATTCCTCTAATATAGAGATAAATTTGGGGGTTCCAAGTCAAATAGATAATGGGAAACTATCTAATGCATGAAAAACCCCTTCATTGGATCTCTTCTAGGGTGCCTCCCCAAAAATTTCATCAGTGAAAAAATGAAGTTAGGGTCCCTTCCAATAATAACAATAGAGGCCTAGAGAATTCATCAATCACTTACACCTTCCCCAAAATGGATCTTATCATCTAAGGCCCATAAATATTAAAATTATAAAGGAATATAACAAAGATCAATCCTCCACATCCACCCCAATTCCTAATTGAGTAATCCATAAGGAAACAATCCTAAAGTTTGGACCCCATGTTGAAATTAATCCACTAGAGAAGCATATTGAATAAACCACACAAAAAGACCATTCACATAACCAGGGTTTGAAATATTCCACCACCCTTTCCCCCAAACACATTGTTTCTTGTATTAAGAGGATATCATGTTTACATTCAACAACAAGTCTTTTTAGGGCCTAAATGTTTGGGGCACCCCCTACACCATGAGCATTGAAGAAGAAAATGATCATTTTGAACCTTTGATCAAGGATTTCCCCACTCCAAGGGACCTAATGATAGTATCTTGATTTCAATCTTTAATTTACTTCATAGCATTGATCTGGGATAATGAAAAATTAGATTTTATTCCAACCTGAGAAGCCACCCCATTCTCCATTGAAATTCCCCTGATGAAATCTTCTGAGATCCCTTTCTTCACCTTCGACCTCAACAAGTATTCTTATTTTAAAAAATACTTAGAGGAGAAGGTACATGAGGGAGAAACAGAGGGAGGAAATGATGATGGAGACTCCAAGGATGACTTAGAGGTTGAGCCTTAACCAAAACTAGGCATGGAAGGGTTCAATTCATGGCACATACCTAGATCTAAAATGACAGGTTGGATCAACCCCACTTTGAGAGAACAAAGGGGGGAATAAATATGAGAAACAAAAACCCACTTTAGAGTCCAATGACTTGCACTTCGCTTCCACCAAGGATACAAAATCATCATTTGAAAAAGATGGAACTTTTGAAATAGGACATGTTGACTTAACTAAAATTTGTATTTGATGAACCCCCAGGGAGAGGACACCTGGCATGATATCCCAAGAGACCAAGGGAATATTCCAAAAATCATTTTTCACTTTTTCCACCTTCTCACCAATAGCATCCTTTGCATCAACCTTCCTTTTCCAAGATTTTTTAAATGGAGGGTGTTATCACATAGTGTTGTCAATGGCCATAGGTGTGTGTCAATATATGTGATTCTGTAGTCTTTCCCTATCTCTATCCTTTTCGCAAACCAAATCTTAAGTTTTCCCCCCTTCAACTTGTAAATCGTTCTTTGTTTTCCCTTGTTCATTTGTGTGCCCTGATATTCCTTAAATGTATTACCCAAGTGAAATATTGGCCCCAAGACCCTCTTTTTTCTCCAAGGGCAAGCACTCGCATCCTGTGTTTCAATCACTGATCTCCCTATTTTCTCATATCACAGCCAGTCGTCCAAATTCTTGATCGTGCAGGCCGCATCCATGAACACAAAGTGCAGCTTTCTTAGTAGTCTTTTTTGGGATTGAAGCATAAGCAAAAGGAATTTTTAATCTTTCAACAAAAAATATTCCCAGAACTATCTAGATCAGTGGCTCACGGGCATTCGGGACTGCCAACTTGCACGAAGTATAGTTCCAGAGGAAAAGGCCCCAAAGTGAGTATGAATTGTTGATCTTAAAGGGGTCAGGTGGCACTTGATCCAAGCCTTCGTGTAAATGAGCTTCAGGAGATTTGAAATGAGAAATGCTTAGAAGTCTCGAAGACCTAAAGAGTCGAAGCTGCCAAAGTGATGAATTTTTCGAAGCTATTAAAGTGGCTGAAGGCCCGAAATAGATCTGAGTCATTGATCAACAAGAGCCACGCATCATCAGATCTGTCACTTCAAGATTTTTACTTCGAGATTTTTAAAATGAGAAACATTGCAAAGTCCCGAAGGACCGAAGCCCAAAGTGGCCGAAGTTTCAAAGTGCCAAAAGTGATGTAGTACCCGAAGTCCCAAAGCACTCAAAGTCCAAAAGCACCTGAAGAGAATCTGAGCTATCGATTAGTAGGAGCCACGCATCGCCAAATCCTTCACTCTGGATAAAAGCAGCAGAAGACAAATGGAATTTGAGAATTGAAATTCACAAAGGCCAATCCGTGAAGTAAATATCGACCGTTGTTTTGAAGGGGAATATCAGATCCATTAATCTAAAAAGCACCAGAGCTGAGCCGTTGATCAGAGGGCCCAATCTTATATCGCAATATAAACAGTCACGCCAAATTATGAGGTTGAAAGGTGCACACGTTTTACTATCTCATGGGCGGATCGAAATCAAAGCGATGGTTTTTAGAAAGGGACGCATGGTGGTTCATGGTGAATTGTGGCGACAAAAGAGGTTTTCTTTCATACCATCGTTGGTAGTGCTTGCAATTGTGCAATTATGTAGGGTCATGGCCCTAGGTCACATTGAATATGGAGTGATGGAGAGGAGATGCTCAAAAGGCTAAAAGTGCCCATATTTGGTCACAGAAGAAGATATGCTTGGCCTCGAGGCGTCGGGATTGACTTGAAGAAGTCGTGGGTATTGCCTGGAAAATTCATGGGTGTCAGGCCTCATCCTGATCCTGATGAAGGTAGTTAATGGAAATGGGGGCGGTGGTTGAGACCTCATCTCACCCCATAAATGGAATGCATGGAGAGAAGAGTCATGGGGACCAATTGTCAATCTAAAGCTCCCTGGTGGATAGATTTTTTAGCAGAGCCCGCACTGAGTTGGACTCACATCTGACATAAGAAGGCCTGCACAGTCTGATAGAGCAAGAGCCAACTAAAAAATTTGAATACAATGGTCTAATCACACTCCTGGTGGTTGCAAGAGTTCTGAGTATAAGTATTTAGTTCTGATATTTTGTTAAAGGTTGAATGGTTGAGCTAGTCTCCCTACTATTGTAATATTTTGATGAAGAACATTGGTTCTCTGGTTATGTACTTGATTTGAGACTTCTTGATTAATCTAAGTCAGCTTTCTTACCCCATCTTATTTTCCTCTAATACTGAGAGAGTTCATGAATGACTGATTCACATGAATTGTTGTAATTGTATTATGATGAATGTTTGATTATAGTGTTGTTATGATTTATTTCATTTTACTTGAAATTTGAATCCAATACGATATTGTGTTTAATGTTTTCCTCCTTAGGCTATTGGAAGACCCAATGTCCACAGCAAATCTCTACACTCTTGTCACAAAATCCTTCCCTCTATTCACCCTTAAACTTACTAACTAAATTTGATTCCAGACCTCAATTGCTTATGCATGCTAGTGCAGATTTTTGAGTTAGAACGTTATTATCATTGAGTCTTCTCCAATTGACCACCTAAAACTCATTTACATTTACTGTATAAACTGATGGGTATTGGGCTTACCTTCTATGCAATCTGAAGGTGAATTCTAGTGCTAACATTTATGGCATCATTGTCGGGAAACAAATTGAAGACATTTCCCTAGAATAGAACAACAAAGAAGATTTGATTATGAAGGTGAATCAAATATCAGTACCATTGAAGATTGCAGCTTGCACCTAGTGACTCCATTGTTTTGACCCCACTGTTTCAGTCTTGGCTCTGAAGGGTAGACACATGAGGTATAATCCACAGCTACCTCTGTCTACACCTGAAGCTGACCCAAAGAGGATTATTAAGAAAGGAAATCTTTCTCAAGAAGGATTTTTGTTGTTATCCCAGATTGAAAAGCTCCCTGGGAAGAACGACATTGTAGAGAGCTAGTTTTGGATGGTGAACTAAAGTTGGACACATAATTCTGACTAATTATCTTTCACCATGGTGAATCCACTGTGCAGAATCTGTTGGTGACTCCATTGAAGGGAGACAAATCAAAAGGCTATGGAATATATACTAGCCAAGAGATTTACCCCCTTCAATTTCTCATCCATCGTTGGTTATCCACATCCAGTGTTGGCTATAAATGAATGGTATGATTATCTTCCAAGATTCAGAGGAAGAAAGCACGACCATCCCGGTAAGCACTTATTATAATTTCATATATGCATGCTTGAACATGGATTCTTTCACGAGGATTTATTGATCAAGATGTTCAAATTTTTTTTAGAGGAAGATGCTCGTGAATGGTGTCCATCTCTCCCTGCTGCTAATATCCATTCTTTGAAGGATTTTCACAATGCTTTTAATTCATACTATGAGAATATTTACATGTCTCATCTTATTTTGGAATACTTTTGTAAGAAGTTTGCATTCCACATCTAGTAGATGATAGAGTCTTCCTCGTGTGATGAGTCTGGTGAAGATTTGATTGAAAGAGAAAGTGAGGATAAAAGCGAGTATTATGAAAATGTGGATGAAATATTTTATCTTTATATTTCCCGAGAAGAAGGCCTTCCAAATATGAGTGTTGATAGTGTTGATGATTGCATAGCCATAGATGTATCATATTCTTCCCCTGATGCACCTACTGTCTCAGTTGTAAAAGAAGAGATAGTTGTGGAGGAGGATTCTTCTATTTTCCTTCAAGAGGTTTCACATGATGTATTTTCACCTAGGATTGAAGAGAAGAATCAAGAGGTCGCTCATTTTTCTTTGCAAGATAAAATATTTTTGCGCTCACCCATCTTTGATGAGTACTCGGATGAAGAAGAGTAGATCCCTACATTACATTTTTTTGACTTGGGGAGAAGCTAGCCTGTGTATGACAACTATGAATCAGATTTTGATGTGGATATGAAGGATTTCCAAGACCATACTATAGAGACTTTTCCTTTATTTAGTAGGGAAAATCATTGGGTGGAAATCAACCATCCTAGGCCCGTAGAAGACATTGAGCAGCATGTTAGGGAGAATCACCCATTCATTGATATACATGAAGAGATTTCTTGCCTTCAGTTGGCTGGCATTATCAGAGCAAACAAAGAGGAAGTTAATAAGCAGCCTACATCAACCTTTCACTCACATGTGTTTTCCACAGACATTCAGTCGAATGTGAGCAGTTGTAAGACAGAGCATGTTTTTTGTTACCAACCCAGTAAGTTTGATCCCCTATTTTATGACCTCGTAGGGGAGTACATGGAGTTTCTTTTTTTCCAGGTATTGAAGACTCCAAAATTTATCTTTCCTTCAGCACTAGGAGGAGAGATGAAAAATTTAATCGTTTTTTTGTCACAGTTTCATTATCTTTATTTGATCAGTGACAGAGTAAATAAGTTTTCAGTTAGGAGGTTACTTGACTGGCTATGGTGGAAGTCCACTTTCACCTAGCACTTTGTAAAAATCAATTATTCTAGGAGTGTACATAAATAATCTCCTTCTGGAGCCCATGTGTTTGTTTTCAGTTTTAGTAGAGTAGTGTACATATCTCCCCGTTTTCTTCAGCGAAATTTTTGAGCTAGACTCCATAGCCAAACAGCTAAGGCACTAGAACTGCACGCTCTTGGCCGCTCGCAGGGAGCATGCCATCCCCTATGGAGCCAAATGTTATCACATAGGTTTTTCAAGGTCCATAGGTGTGTGTCGATATACCTGAGTCTATATTATTTCCCCGTCTCTATCCTTTTCACAGACCAAATATTAATTTTTTCCCCCTTCGACTTGTAAATCATTCTCTATTTGCCCTTGTTCATTTATGTGCCCCGGTTTTCCTTAAATATATTACCTGAGTGAAATCTTGGCCCCAAGTCCCTCTATTTTCTCCAAGGGAAAGAAATCACATATTGTTTTTCAGCCACTAGTCTCCCTGTTTTCTCATCTCACAGCCAGTCATCCAAATCCTTGATCATGTAGGCCATAGCCATGAACACAAAGTGCATCTTTCTTAGTAGTTTGTTTTGGGATTGCAACATAAGAAGAAGAAAGTTTTAATCTTTCAATGATGAATATTCCCAGAACAGTCCATATCAATGACTCACGAGCATTCGGGAGTGCCAACTTACGTGAAGTATAGCGCCAGATAAAAAGGCCCCGAAGTGAATATGAACTGTTGATCTTAAAGGGGTCAGGTGGCATTCGATCCAAGCCTTCAGGTAAATGAGCTTAGGGATATTTGAAATGATAAATTCTTATAAGTCTCGAAGACTTGAAGCCACCAAAGCACCGAATTTTCCAAATTTGTCGAAGTGTTCGAAGGCCCGAAGTCCCTAAGGCCCGAAGTCCCTAAGGCCTGAAATAGATCTAAGTCGTTGATCAGTAAGAGCCACACATCATCAGATCTGTCGCTCCCAAAGTTTTACTCTATGATTTTTGAAATGAGAAACATTGCAAAGTCCCAAAGGGCCGAAGCCCAAAGTGGTCAAAGTGTCGAAGTGCCCAAAGTCCCAAAGTGCCCAAAGTCTTGAAGCACCTGAAGAGAATATGATTCATTGATCAGTAGGAGCCATGCATCACCAGATCCTTCTCTCTAGATAAAAGTAGCAACAAACAAATAGAGTTTGAGAATTGAAATTCCCAAAGGCCGATCCAAAAAGAAAATCCCAATCATTGTTTTTAAGGGGAAGATCTAATCCATCAATCTAAAAAGCGCCAGAGTTGAGTTGTTGATCAAAGGGAATAATATTAGATCACAAGATCAATGGTCACGCCAAATTGTGGTTTCAGAAGGTGCAGACATTTTAAAATCTCAGGGGCGGGCCACAATCAGAACCGTGGTTTTTATAAAGGAGCGCATGGCAGTTCATGGTGAATTGTAGGGACAAAAGCAGTTTTCTTTCAAACCACCCTTGGTAGCGCCCGCAATCGCGCAAGTGCATAGGGTCATGGCCCTAGGTCACATTGAATATGGAGCGATGTAGAGGATCTATGCCAAAGGTCGAAAGCGCCCGTATTTGGTCATAGAAGAATATCTTCTTGGCCTCGAGGCATTGGGATTGACTCGAAGAGGTCATGGGCACCGCCTGGAACATTCATAGGTGTCAAGCCTCGTCCTGATCCCAATGAAGGTAGTCAATGGAAATGGGGGTGGTGGTTGAGACCTCGTATCACCCCATAAATGGAATGCATGGAGAGAAGGGTCGTGGGGGTTGATTGTCAGTCCAAAGCTCCATGGTGGACAGATTTTCTCGCAAAGCCCGCACTGAGACGGGATCATGTCTAACGTAAGAAGGCCTGAATAGTCTGGCAGAGAAGGCACCGAATGAAAACTTTGAATGCAATGGTCTGATCACACTCCTGGTGGTTGCAGCAGTTATGAGTATAAGTAGTTAGTTTTGATATTTTGTTAAAGGTCGAATGGTTGAGCTAGGCTCCTTGCTATTGTAATATTTTGATGAAGAACATTGGTTCTCTATTTATGTACTTGATTTGAGACTTCTTGATTAATGTAA
>SNQJ01S0060890.1:0-15042 GCA_010110895.2 Picea sitchensis
TTGTTATGCGATGGTATTGTTTCTCTGCTTCAATGAAGGCTTGATAAGTTTAAAGTCCAATAATTCACTTATGCAATTGCTACATAATAAAATACCTTTCTGAAGTTGCAATAACGAGAATTTAGGAGTTCAAAAATTGTAGAAGAGATCTTTTCACTTTCCATGATGACATTCCATACTAGGAACAAAAGTAATCTTTTCGAATATATTCTCTTTCAGACACTTTAGATGAACCACAAGACCTCACAAATTCTTGATGTGTTGTTAGGGTTTCAGAGTACTATCCTAGATTTCTAGTTGCATAAATCCTTAATTCTGCTCAAACCCAATCTTGGCTTCATCGACATGCTTTTGAATTCTCATTACCACCTTATACTTATCACATTCATTACTTGAACATTATCATAGCAGTTAATTTTTTTAGGATCACATAGATGTAGCGTACTGATACGTTCCGTGCGTGTGACTCGTTTTAGGTTACAATTTTTTTTTACATCTACAAATTTAGTACCTTGAATGATATTGAAATGAAATGACTTGATAATTAAATAAGTCGCGACTTATGAACGATGATACGACAATTAGGTTCCTTCAATTTGAGGAAGTAATTGTTGATGATTGCAACTTCGTGACACATTCTCCAGGACACATTCTCCTCAGAGACTGAGTTGATTTGACCTATGAGAGAGCCCATGTGATGGGTGTGTCGTTCCTCTCTAGACTGAGATGATACGATGTGTGCCTATGTGTGGGGTGAGGATTCCCATGAGATCGGTGTGATGTTCCTCTCTGGATTGAGATGAAACGATGTGTACCCATGTGTGGGGTGAAGGTGCCCATGTGATGGGTGTGTGTCACACTATGAACCAATTTGTTATGATGTGTGGTCTCCTGTCTTGAGGACTCAGTTGAGGCAGGCTTGAGATGGTACTCCAGATGATTCTCATGTGGACTCAGTGAGATAGAGATCCACTGAGTAGGACGTCCTTGTGGTTGAGCATAGGTGGATGTGCCCCTAGTGGTTGAGCACTAGTGGATGTGTGATATCCCTTGCTATATTTCTGAGAGTAATATTTACCTGTAACCCTAATTGTGATGTAAAGGATACAGGTCGGCCCCACCATATGTGAAAGATAATTAATTTTTATTGTAATAATTGATTATTTTCGGAGTTATTGAGGTCGGTCGTGTTGTTCCAATAGACACCACTTTTGGTCTATCCGGTATAGTATAAATAAAGGTGATTTCCCTATTGAATAAACACACTTGTCACTTGTCATTTGGAAATTTCAGCAAGTACATTTCTAGGGTTGAAGTATGCACCTCTCTTGGGCACAAGTTTCAAGGTAGTAGAGCACCCTCTTGTGTGCATTAGGGTTTCATGGTTGGAGGATCTTATCTTGAGAATATAGCAAAGGATATTTGGATTTTTCTCCCTTGTTGAGAAGGGTTTTCCAGAATATTTCTTATGTTCTTGTGCATGGTTATTCTTCTTGTGATCTTGGTTATTGTTGCATTTGTTTATGGTTCAAGTACATGCTAAATGAAATAAACCTCATGCTTGAGCCTAGAATAGTGAAAATGTAACATGGTATCATAGCATAGGTCTTGAAGAAGCCATTGCACAAGCCTTCAAAGCAAGCCGTCCTCCTTTCTACAAAACCGTACGACCCTCCTAGGGTTTCCAGAAATCCATATGGCCCTCTCCTTTTTTGGTGTTCCAGAACTTAATACTAAAACGTTGGGGATAAAAATTGCACAGGGGTGTATGGCCTCCCTCATCGCAACTCCAACAACTCTCAGATTGAAATTCTGAGATATTTGGATTTTTGTCACTAGGGTTTCACAATTTTTTGTAGAAAATTCAGATTTAGGGTTTATGTAGGTCATTGAAGGAGATTTTCATCTCACTAGTGTTCTTCTAACTTTAAAGGATTATTTTTGGGAGTCATAAGCCCAACAAAACCTAATATTGCCAGCCTAGTCTAGCCGTTAGGTTTTCTAGCCCAGTTGGTAAGGGTTTGTGAAGAATCTGAAAATATGATGAACAAAACTATGACGAAAGATAAGCTTGATGGATCAAGAAAATTCAGTTCCTGGAAGCCAAGACTTCATAGAAATGAAGACATCAAAGAAGAATCTTTCTTATTCATTTCAACACTCTCAGGTATGGTTCCTACTGACAATGATATTTGGTTAATTGACAGTGGTTCCTCCAGGCATATGACTGGATATAGATAATCTCATAGATATTGTTGAGAAAGAGACCGATTTACATGTTGTACTTGGAGACAATGCTAGATATAATGTGAGAGGGGTTTGAACTTCTAAATTCCAACTAGATTCTGACATACCTCTCTAGTTAAGTGAGGTACTATATGTACCTAGGATGAAGAGGAACCTTGTCTCCATTTCTTCCTTAGAAGAAAAAGGCTACATGGTTACCTTTTCTAAAGGAAAATTTCTTGCATGGCACAAGGATGCACATACAAATTCTTCCAAGGTAATTGGTGTTTGAGAAAACAACTTATAGAGATTGACTATTTGATCAGTCCAGGCCCTGTTACATGATACTATCATCTTGAGTGAACTATGGCATAGGATACTTGCTCACAATCATTATAGAGCCCTTCCATCTCTAAGGAAAATGGTAAAAGGCCTTCCATAGATACAAATTCAACATAAATGTTTTTGTAGAGGTTGTTCCCTTGGAAAGAATGTCAAGGGGTCCTTCTTCAGTAGTGACAATAGATCCAAGGAAATCTTGGACTTGATACATTCAGATGTGTGTGGGCCAATTATTCGTGCCTCCCTGAATGGATATTTGTACTATGTACTCTTCATAGATGATCACTCTCGGAAAAATTGGATTTATTTCCTAAAGAACAAGGATGGATTCCTTGCAATATTTCAAGAATTCAATTCTCAGGTTGAGAACTTGACTCGAAGAAAGATCAAGGTACTAAGATCAGATAATGGAGGAGAATACACCTCCAAGGATTTCAACAACTTCTGTATTGAATCAGGGATCAAGAGGGAGTAAACAGGTCCTTACAACCCTCAACAAAATTGGGTTGCAGAGAGGAAGAACAAAACCATCATTGAGGAAACCAAAGAAATGATACATGATCAGAGGCTACCTATGATTTTGTCTACAGAAGCATGTATGAAAGTAGTATATGTTCATAACAAGAGTCCTCACCAGATTTTTAAGAACATAACTCTCAAAGAATCCTTCACTGAAGAGAAGCTTGCTATTGGGCACTTCAGGATATTTGGGTGTCCAGTATACTTTCATGTACCCAAAGAGAAGAGATCTAAGCTAGACCCCTCAGGAGGAAAGGGTACATTTTTGGGATAAAGTAAGAAACATATTGAGCTGAGAAGAGTTGTCATCTTTGAGGAGGAGATATCCTTTCAAAGATCCAGAGAATATCAGATGGATATTGCCAGCAAACCAATACCCTCTCCCCCTTCAACAGTTCAGAGGGAGACAACCATTGTTCCAGTTGTTCTAGTTGATCGAGTTATTGAAATTGATGTTTCGGGAGACATTGTAGTAGGCCATAAAATACATGCATGGCCTCAAAAAACTCTGTAGGAGGCAGCGGGACATGCAACTCCTCAAGGCACATTTCGAGAGAGAAAGATACCAAAGATATTTTCGAGCTATTTTTCATCCATGAGCCACATCATTGATACTAAGCCTTCCTTTCATGGAGAAGAAACAGGTCAACAAGTATGGTAAGATTCCATGGCATAAGAGTATCAATCCATCTTGAAGAATGATGCGTGGGATATTATTCTGAGACTAGAAGGGAAGTCTGTAGTAACTTCCAAGTAGATCTATAAAATCAAGCATGCAACTGATGGAAGTACCGAGAAATACAAAGCGATATTTGTAGCCAGAGGATTCTCACAGGTGGAGGGAATTGATTATGAGGAGACATTTGCTGCAGTATCCCAATACACCTCCATATGTACTATCATTACACTAGCTGCATCCATGGGATGGAAACTACATCAGATGGATGTAAAGACAACATTTCTCAGTGGCGATATTGAGGAAGAAGTTTACATCGAGCATCTAGAAGGATTCGTGATACACAACGAGAAATCTCATGTGTGTAGGTTGAAGAAAGCCTTGTATGGATTAAAGAATGCACCTCATGCTTGGTATGATAAGATGAATGGATTCTTGATGAGTTTGGGCTTCAACAAAATCATTGTTGATCCAAACCTATATTATCACATTGTTGGCAATGAGTGCCTGATATTGGTCCTATATGTGGATGAATTATTCCTCACCGGTTCAAAAAGACTTATTGTTGAATGCAAGAGAGCATTGTCTTCTGAATTCAATATGAGGGGCCTGGATATGATGCACTACTTCATGGGAAGTATGGCAGAGGAATGATGAGATTTTCCTAAGTCAAGGAAAATATATAGTGGATATATTGAAGAATTTTGGTATGACAGATTGCAAATCCATGCCTATACCGATGGTGATGGATTTGAAGAAAATGAATGATTCTTCTACCGAGTCAAGCAATATTTATCCACATTTATAATGATAGTTGATTGGATTGTTGATGTATCTCATTAACACCAGACCTGATATATGCTATGTAGTGAATGTACTTAGTCAGTTTGTGATTCATCCGAGACAGACTCACTGGATAGCAACCAAACATGTATTGAAATATCTACGAGGCATAGGTTGATATGGCTTGAGACATGCCTACAATGTAGACATGAGTTTGCAGGGATATGCCAATGTAGATTGAGCAGGGAGCACAGTGGACTGGAAGAGAACATCTGGTTGTTGCTTTACCTTGGGGTCTACCATGGTTTCCTAGTGTAGCAGGAAACAAATCTTTGTGGGCTTGAGTACCACATAACCAAAGTATATAGAATTGAGTGTGGCAGTCCGCGAAGCAGTGTGGCTTCGCAAGCTCCTGACATGTTTATTTGATCATGAGATGGATCCTACCATTATTAATTTTGATAACCAGAGTTGTGTGAAGCTCTCTTATAATCTTGTGTTTCATGATAGATCGAAAAAAATTGAGATAAAATATCATTATATCAGAGAAATGGTGCAGAGGAAAGTAGTACACGTGCAATACCTTCCTACACATGAGCAGATTGCAGATATCTTCACCAAACCACTTTCCAAGATGAAGTTCGAGTAATTTCGTGAGAGACTTGGACTGGTGGAGAATGCCTCCCTAGCTTAGAGGGAGTGTTGATGATTGTAGCTTCATGAGACATTCTCCAAGACACATTCTCCTTTGAGACTGAGTTGAGTTGACCTGTGAGAGAGCCCATGTGTTGGGTGTGCCCATGTGATGGGTGTGTTGTTCCTCTCTAGACTAAGATGATACGATGTGTGCCCCTATGTGGGATGAGGATTCCCATGAGATGGGTGTGTCGTTCCTCTCTGGATTGAGATGAAATGATTTGTACCCGTGTTTGGGGTGAAGGTTCCCATGTGATGGGTATGTGTTAGACTCTGGATTGAGTTGTTATGACATGTGGTCTTCTACGTTGAGGACTCAGTTGAGTTAGTCTTGCAATGGTACTCCAAATGATTATCCTATAGACTCAGTGAGATAGATATCTGTTGAGTAGGATGTCCCTGTGGCTGAGCACATGTGGATGTGCCCCTAGTGGCTGAGCACTAGTGGACGTGTGAGATCCCTTGCTTTATTATCTGAGAGTAAGATTTACCTGTAACCCTAATTGTGATGTAAAGGATACAGGTCAGCCCCACCATATGTGAAAGATAATTAATGTTTATTGTAATAATTAATTATTTTCTTAGTTATTGAGGTCGTCCCTGTTGTGCCAATAAACACCATTTTTGGTCTGTCCAGTCTAGTATAAATAATGGTGATTTCCCCATTGAGGAAACACACTTGTCACTTGTCATTTGGAAATTTCAGCAAGTACATTTCTAGGGATGAAGTGTGCACCTCTCTTGGGCGCAAGTTTCAAGGTAGTAGAGAACCCTCTTATGTGCATTAGGGTTTCATGGTTGGAGGATCTTCTCTTGGGAATATAACGAAGGATTGTTGGGTTTTTCTCCCTTGTTGAGAAGGGTTTTCCCATGATATTTCTTGTGTTCTTGTACATGGTTATTCTTCTTGTGATCTTGCTTATTTCTGCATTTTTTTATGGTTCAAGTACATGCTAAATGAAATAAATCTCATACTTGAACCTAACATAGTGAAAATTCAACAATAATTATTATGATTGATTAAACTTATTATTGTAAAAATATCTTATTAATAATGATATTTTAATGATTATAACTATTGTTAATTTAATCAATTATTATATATATATATATATATATAATATTATCTCGTCTCTAAACTTTAAATTAAAAATGGAAGAACCTAGTATATTAGATTCACTCCAACTATATATATATATATTAAGTTTAAGTTGATGTCCTTGTTAGGTATTTTGTATGTTAGCATTGAATTGATATAAGGATTTCCATGTAATGAGGAAGAAAGCCTTTAATCCATTCTTATATCATGAAATGATAAAATCTTTTAATTCTTATTATATTAAAAAATACATATGGGTGTATATTATATATAAAACTTGTAATCACAGTAAACGAATTTAATTATATCATTAAATTAATAAAGCAAAGAATTTAATCCTAGCTATTTGAATTTTCTCCTATTCAAATTAAGTGAATCTTTATGAACTTATTTAGATTTAAAGGTACACTTGCACAATTGATACAAACCAAAATCAATGTACTTAAATGATTATACTTACATCTTATTGCGTGTTAGAATAAGACTTCTTGAAATTAGAGTTAGACGAGGTATTATTTTTACATGTTATAACTTTGATGTGCGTATTTTAATGTTACTCTCTGATCTTATAAAAAAATATGCATTTGTGTATCTGCTTATTCATAATTGTTCTATTTACAAACACCCAAGTTTTTATAATGTAATTAGATATTATCAATAAATATAACCAATATGCCAATACACATGGCCACATCTACACAATGCATCCATGCATTGACTTTAGAATACCATATATCCATTTCATGTATTGCACCATGGTGAGTTGGAAAGTCTATCCAATTCCTTAACACATAATCAAAACTCTTCCCAATTAATTGTTCAATCTTTTGGATATCTTCCTATTCAACCCATACATAACACTAGGACTATAATTCCTTAGTGTTGTTTAGTGTTGGAAAAGAGGTTGCATTTGAAACATCGGTTATACAATGTAATACTATTAAGAACTTGTATAGCATAATATCCTTTCCATTTCCAACCTCGACAGGGCCTCACACATGGTCATCTCTAATGGCATTCATTGCTACATAAGGAGTATGTTTCCTGACTTTACTTGGTTATGGTCTCATAACGAATATAACATAATATGCAGTTAAGCTTTATATAAATGCATTCAAGAACTACACAACATGTGTACACTCAAGGCCCTCTGCCTTTACATCAATTCAAAATATTGAAACTTGATTGAGGAAATTCTTACCTCAATCCCTTTCAACAATTATGCATAATAAGAAATCAAACACATACATACATAGGTTATATATATATATATATATATATATATACTAATTATCTCTGGTTGTCCATTGTCTTTGTGTAACCGTTACTTCATTGAGTGATCTCTCATGAAGTCCTTCTTGGCCACTCAAAACCACTCTACTCGAAATGGAATGATTTATTTTACATTGGAACTTAGAAGTGAATGGACCATCATCACATTATCTATTTTTTCCCTTTGCAATCCATTCATACTCTGTAGCAGTTGAATAATAACCTTTCTCTATTATTCTTGAGTCCTTTGTCAACCTTTCATTATCTGTTTTATATCCCTGCACTTCCCTATTGTTAACAAGAATTTCCCTCCTATGGAAAAGAGAGTTATCCCTTGGGTCTACCCTTGGACCAAGAGAGAAATAAAACATACTACAATATAATCTTCCCTATATCTATGAAATTTAAATACTCTTTACGCTATGGGATGTAAGGAAATACCTAGTTTCCCAATGGTTGTCATTGCATAGTCCTCGATTGTGTAGCTTCAAAGATATGGCTCCTGCTATTGCACTTTCTTCCTACACACAATGACTGATACCAATCTCAAAACTATCAAGCGTTAAATAAATTCAAATAAATTCAGATCTACCTTGTCATACTCAAGCAACTAATAAGTATGCCAAAGTGCAATCAAATAGACAAATCACAAAAGGGGAAAGTGGAATTTATCTTTATTAAAATAAAATGAGAAAACATCAATAGTGTGATCTGTTGATTTTTCAATATGATAGGTTAAGCATGTAGTTCATTTCAATTTTCATTTATCTTAACCATAAAAAAGAATGTTGTAGCAACCAAGATCACAAGAAGAAACACCATGCACAAGAACACAAGAAATATCCTGGGAAACCCTTCTCAACAAGGGAAGAAAACCCATCCAAATCCTTTTCTATACTCTTCAAGAGAAATACCTTCACCACTAGGAAAGAACTGGCACACAAGAGGGTTCCTAAACCCTAAAAGACTAGCACCCAAGAGAGGTGTGCATTTCTCCCAAGTAAATGTACTTGCTGAAATTTCCAAACTCACTTGAATGATGTGATTCCACAATGGGGAATTTGCATTTACTTATATTAGACTTGTCCTATCAACTGAAGTGTCTATTGGCTCAACAAGGACGACCTCTCTAAGTCATATTATAATTATTATAATTATTATAATTATAATTAATATTATCTAGATTAGTTATCTTTTACATTTATTATTAATCACATTAAGGTGGGGCCGACCTGTACCCTTTACATAACAATTAGGGTTACAAGCATGTCTGACTCTTGAAAAATATATAGCAAAGGATCTGATACACCCACTAGTGCTCATCCACTAGGGGAACATCCATAGGTATGTCATATCTCTGGTTCACTGCATTACATAGAAGAACAAGATCTTCACACGTTCACATGTGTTCATCCACAGACACGTCCACTCTACAAATCTTCTTTCCCACTGCCTCACACATGAGAATCATCTAGAGTCTTCTCATCAACTCTGTTGCTCAAAGGAGGCTAATACATCATCATCATTTCTGTTCACATGACGATGCACCCAACACTTTGGGATTTCACACGTTCACCTTGTGCTCAACCACAAGCACGTCCAACTCAACAGATCGCCTTTCCCACTAGATAATCATTTGGATTTCTTCTCAACTCTCTGAATGGAGGAGGTCATCTCTACATTCCTATCTCGGTCTCAGGAAGGAACCACATACCCTTCTTAGGGGTTTTCTCTCAGGTTTGTAATTTGAGAGAAAGACTTACATAGTTGCAATGATCCACACCTCACAGGTTTGTAAGTTGTAGAATGTCTCACATAGCTGCAATCATCAACACTCCCTCTCAGCTAGAGAGTCATTTTCCACCAGGCCAAGTCTCTCATGGAGATACTCAAACTTTGTCTTGGCAAGTGGTTTGGTGAAGATATTTGCAATTTGTTCATGAGTAGAAAGACACTGCACATGTACCGTCTTTCTCTACACCATGTCTCTGATATAGTGATACTTGATTTCAATGTGTTTTGATTTGTCATGAAACAATGGGTTCTCCGAGAGCTTTACATAGCTCTGGTTATTACAATGAATAGTATTCAGATCCATATCATGATCAAACAAGTCTGTCAAGAGTTTATGGAGCCATATTGCTTCATGAACTGCCACACTTAGTGCAATGTATTATGCGTCTGCTGTACTTAAAGCTACAAAACTTTATTTTCTGCTACACCAGAAAACCATGGTTGATCCTAAGGTGAAGCAACATCCTGAGGTGCTTTTTCTATCTACTGCACTTCCTTTCCAATCTGCATCGGCATATCCTTCTAAGATTAGGTCCACATTAGCTGCATATCTCAGGCCATAACTAATTGTACCTTGTAAGTATCTCAATACATGTTTTTCATCTATCTAGTGTGTATGTTTTGGTTGACTCATAAATTGGCTAAGCACATTTAGTGCATAGAAAATGTTTGGTCTGGTGTTAACCAAATACATCAAGGATCCAATAAGTTGTCAATATAAATGTGGATCTACGTCTCCTGAATCAATGTCACTCGTCTTCTTTAAATCCATTACCATTGGAGTAGGCATGGATTTACAATCTGTCATTTTGAACCTTTTTAGTATCTCCATAGTATATTTTCCTTGAATTATGAAAATATCATCTAATCTCTGCCATACTTCTAGTCCCAAGAAATAATGCATTAGGCCCAAATTCTTCATTTCAAATTTAGCAGTTAATGCTTGTTTGCATTCAACAATGAGTCTCTCTGAACCAGTGATGAAAATATCATCCACATATAAGACCAAAATCAGACACACATTGCCATCAATGTGATAATATAAATTTGGGTCGGTTGCACTTTTGTTGAAGTCCAAACTCATCAGAAATCCATCCATTTTCTCGTACCAAGCATGTGGTGCTTGTTTTAGACCATATAGGTATTTCTTCAACTTGCATACATGAGATTTTGCATTGTGTATAACGAAACCTTCTGGCTGCTCAATATAAACTTCTTCCTCAATTTCACCATTGAGAAAAGTTGTCTTTACATCCATATGATGTAGCTTCCAACCCATGGAAGCAACTAGTGCAATGATAGATCGGATGGAGGTATATTTAGATAATGGTACAAAGGTATCGTCATAGTCAACTCCCTCTATTTGTGAAAACCCTCTAGCCACAAATCTTCCTTTGTAATTTTCAATGCTTCCATCAGCCGCATGTTTAATTTTGTAAATCCATTTGGAAGTCACTACGGACTTTCCCTCTAGTCTTGGAACAATATTCCATACATAATTTTTTAGTATATATTGATATTCTTTAGTCATGGCATCTTTCCATACTTGTTCACCTAAATCTTCTCCATGACAAGTTGGCTCTGAATCAATAATGTAGGTCATGGATGAAAGGTAGTTTGAAAATATTTTAGGTCTCTTGCTTTCTCTGGTTGCTCCTTGTGGGGCTTTATTCCATTCTGTGTCTTCTAAAGTTTGTCGAGCCCAAGCAACTCTTTTATGTCCAAATGTGATGTTTCTGGGTATGTTGCTTGGGGAAACCGAGTCTACTGGACCAACTGGGTCAACTGGAGTTGTTGGCTCATCTGGAATAATATATGTCTCCCTTTGATCTGCTGAAGGAGGAGGAGGTATTGTTTCACTATCAATTTCCATCTGAGCTTCTCTGGATTTCTGGAAGGCAACTTCTTCTTCAAAAGTAACATCTCGTCTCACTTCAATTTGTCTCTGACATGGGATTTAGATTCAATATGATTTTGAGGATTCACTGTATCCTACAAATGTACCCTTTAATCCTGAGGGTTCTAGTTTGGATCTCTTTTCTTTGGGTACATGAAGGTACACTAGACATCCAAATATTCTGAAGTGCCTGATCTCAGGATTCACTTTGGTGAATTCTTCTTCTAGAGTAATGTTCTTCAAGATATGATGAGGACTACGGTTTTGAACATATATTGTTGTCATACATGCTTCTGCCCATAGATTCATACGTAGACTTTGATCATGTAACATTTCTTTAGTGTTTTGTTTTTCCTTTCAACAACCCCATTTTGTTGAGGGTTGTAAGGAACAATGAACTCCCTCTTGATTCCTACTTCAATACAAAAACTGTTAAATAATTTTGAGGTGTATTTTGCTTTGTTGTCTGATCTTAATACTTTGATTTTTCTTCCGGTCAAGTTTTCCACCTAAGCTTTGAATTCTTGAAATTTTGCAAGGAATCCATCCTTGTTCTTCAGAAAGTAAATCCAAGTTTTCCTAGAGTAATCATCTATGATTAATACATAGTATAAGTACCCATTTAAGGATGCAACATTCATTGGACCACATACATATGAATGTATCAAGTCCAAGATTTCCTTGGATCTGTTGTCACTGCTAGGAAAGGATCCTGTAACATTTTTTCTAAGGGAACAACCTTTGCAAACACCTTTATGCTGGATCTGGATCTCTGGTAGACCTATTACCATTTTCCCTAGAGATCGAAGAGCTCTATAATGAATGTGAGCAAGTATTCTATGCCATAACTCACTCAAGCTGATAGTGTCATGTAATAAGGCTTGAACTGGTTTGATGTTCAACTTGGACAGGTTGTTTTCTCTGACACAAATTACTTTGTAAGAGATTATATGAGATTCTTTGTGCCATGCAAGAACTCTTCCTTCTGAGAAAGTAATTTTGTAACCTTTGTCTTCCAAGGCCGAAATAGAGACAAGGTATCTCTTCATTCCAGGTACATATATAAATTCCTCTAGTTTAAGTTGCATATCTGAATCTAGTTGGAAGGAAGAATTTCCAACTCCTCTCACATTATATTTGGCATCATCTCCAAGAATGACATGTAGATGTGTCTCTTTCTCAATGAAGTGTGTTAGATGATTTCTAATACCGGTCATGTTCCTGGAGGCACCACTGTCAATTAGCCAAGTATTATCATTGATAGGATCCATGCCTGAGTGTATTGAGATGTTTATGTCTTCATTACTTTGGAGTCTTGTACTGAGCTTGCTTCCCATCATCATTTTTCTCATCTTCACAAACCCTTGTCAACTGGGCTAGAAAACCTAATGGCTAGGCTATGATAGCACTTTTAGGTTTTGTTGGGCTTATGAATGCCAAAAATAAGCCTTGATAAATATGATATCCCTAGTAATATGAGGAGCTTCGTCAAGAAGTTTGCAGAATACACTTCAGAATTTTCTGTAGAATTTTGGCGAAACCCTAGAAACCCTTAGGGCCAAAAATTTGAAATGCCCAAAATTTTGATCTGAGACTTGTTGGAGGTGCGATGAAGGAATCCATACCCTTATATGTATTTTTCATCCCAAGCGTCCAAGTTTTGAGTGGCGAAATATCTTAGAAGAGGAGATCGTACATAATTTCTAGAAACCCTAAGAGGGTTGTACGGTTTATGAAAATGAGTGAGAGAAGGGGCTGGAAAATGATTATGCAATGGGGTCTACAAGACCTATGCTTGATACCATGTTGATTTTTCAATATGATAGGTTAAGCATGCATTTCATTTCAATTTTCATTTGTCTTAACCATAAACAAGAACGTTGCAGCAACCAAGATCAGAAGAAGAAACTCCATGCACAAGAACACAAGAAGTATCCTGGGAAACCCTTCGCAACAAGCGAAGAAAACCCATCCAAATCCTTTTCTATATTCCTCAAGAGAAATACCTTCGCCACCAGGAAATATCTAGCACACAAGAGGGTGCTTAAACCCTAGAAGACTAGCTCCCAAGAGAGCTGTGTACTTCTCCCAAGTAAATGTACTTACTGAAATTTCCAAAATCACTTGAATGATGTGATTCCATAATGGGGAATTTACATTTACTTATATTAGACTTTTCCTATCAACTGAAGTGTCTACTGGCTCAACAGGGTCGACCTCTCTAAGTCATATTATTATTATTATAATTAATATTATCCAGATTAATTATCTTTTACATTTATTATTAATCACATTAAGGTGGGGCCAACCTGTACCCTTTACATAACAATTAGGGTTATAGGAAGGTCTGACTCTTGAAAAATATATAGCAAAGGATCTGATACACCCACTAGTTCTCATCCACTAGGGGCACATCCATATGGATGTCATATCTCTGGTTCACTACATTACACAGAAGAACCAAACTTCACATGTTCACCTGTGCTCATCCACAGGCACGTCCACTCTACAAATCTTCTTTCCCATTGCCTCACACAAGAGAATCATCTGTATTCTTCACGTCAACTCTGCTGCTTAGAGGAGGCTAATACAACATCTGTATCATGGACCCAAAGGTATCTAGTACAATATAGAAAGTGTGAATAGATTATTTGATTTTGAACACTTGTAGAATCAATTGATCGGGAGTCAATGAGGTAAACCCACTATCAATTGCGATGAATCCTTCCACTGAGGACTACAAGATTCAAGGTATTAGCTAGTTTCTAGATGATGTGATGAAGTCAACAAGAAGATATCCATTGAAGGAGGGCCTTAGTGTATCCCCCATGAATTGACACAAAATATACACCAACAAATGATATGAAGATATGGAATCACTAAGTATGACTGACACAAGAATGACCGACTTGGATGGTCAACAAGATAGTAGATGGAAAAATTAGGATTAAATTCCCTTGAACATATAAGAAGACAAAATTATGACCCAGTATCATAAACTTAAGAGTGTTGATGACAAAGTGAAACAATGCATGAGGGAGTTGAATCACTCTTCGTAGGGACTGGAAAGATAATCAATTGAAAGGAGTATATGACCTGTTGATGGTACAACTCCTAGGAAATATATAACCCAAATGTAAGAGAATGAAATGAACATGTGCTATGTTCAAGGGTGATAGGACTAGCAGATGCCATTTTGAGAACATAGATTAATGGTAACTTTCCCCTTCACTCTTTAATTTTTTTTTTTGGTTTTTTTTCTCCTTCATAGTTTTACAAATGCGAAAGAGAGATAAAAGTGTGCTTGAGAGTGTCTTTATCATTCCATTTTTGAAGTCCAATAAAGAGTTAAAAGTATAATTGTGAGGTGTCTTTTTCATGTTTTAACAAGCACAAAGAAGAGTTAAAAGTTAGCTCATTTGGAGAGACCAAGTGGCTGAACAACATGCATCGAAGGTCCAAGCATGTGGAACCAACCTAGGCATAATGAATGCAATAAGGTACTTGGAAACTGAGGTCCACTCATAGCAACGAGTCTCTCCATGGTTGTAGTGGTCATAAAATGGAGGTAAGAGAATGTAGATGGCTAGAGGTCAAGTGTGATTGTAAATGGTGGTAAGAGGGAATAAAGAAAACAAAAATGCAACAATAGGAATGAAGACATAAGTAGAAAAGGCTTGAGAAATTGTGAAGTAACATAAAAACATGGGAACCCCCTCAAGATAAGGCCAAGACATA
>SNQJ01S0060890.1:15052-42676 GCA_010110895.2 Picea sitchensis
CATCATTCTTCAAGATGGATTGATACTCTTATGCCATGGAATCTTACCATACTTGTTGACCTGTTTCTTCTCCATGAAAGGAAGGCTTAGTATCAATGATGTGGCTCATGGATGAAAAATAGCTCGAAAATATCTTTGGTATCTTTCTCTCTCGAAATGTGCCTTGAGGAGTTGCATGTCCCGCTGCCTCCTACAGAGTTTTTTGAGGCCATGCATGTATTTTATGGCCTACTACAATGTCTCCCGAAACATCAATTTCAATAACTCGATCAACTAGAACAACTGGAACAATGGTTGTCTCCCTCTGAACTGTTGAAGGGGGAGAGGGTATTGGTTTGCTGGCAATATCCATCTGATATTCTCTGGATCTTTGAAAGGATATCTCCTCCTCAAAGATGACAACTCTTCTCAGCTCAATATGTTTCTTACTTTATCCCAAAAATGTACCCTTTCCTCCTGAGGGGTCTAGCTTAGATCTCTTCTCTTTGGGTACATGAAAGTATACTGGACACCCAAATATCCTGAAGTGCCCAATAGCAAGCTTCTCTTCAGTGAAGGATTCTTTGAGAGTTATGTTCTTAAAAATCTGGTGAGGACTCTTGTTATGAACATATACTACTTTCATACATGCTTCTGTAGACAAAATCATAGGTAGCCTCTGATCATGTATCATTTCTTTGGTTTCCTCAATGATGGTTTTGTTCTTCCTCTCTGCAACCCAATTTTGTTGAGGGTTGTAAGGACCTGTTTACTCCCTCTTGATCCCTGATTCAATACAGAAGTTGTTGAAATCCTTGGAGGTGTATTCTCCTCCATTATCTGATCTTAGTACCTTGATCTTTCTTCGAGTCAAGTTCTCAACCTGAGAATTGAATTCTTGAAATATTGCAAGGAATCCATCCTTGTTCTTTAGGAAATAAATCCAATTTTTCCGAGAGTGATCATCTATGAAGAGTACATAGTACAAATATCCATTCAGGGAGGCACGAATAATTGGCCCACACACATCTGAATGTATCAAGTCCAAGATTTCCTTGGATCTATTGTCACTACTGAAGAAGGACCCCTTGACATTCTTTCCAAGGGAACAACCTCTACAAAAACATTTATGTTGAATTTGTATCTATGGAAGGCCTTTTACCATTTTCCTTAGAGATGGAAGGGCTCTATAATGATTGTGAGCAAGTATCCTATGCCATAGTTCACTCAAGATGATAGTATCATGTAACAGGGCCTGGACTGATCAAATAGTCAATCTCTATAAGTTGTTTTCTCAAACACCAATTACCTTGGAAGAATTTGTATGTGCATCCTTGTGCCATGCAAGAAATTTTCCTTTAGAAAAGGTAACCATGTAGCCTTTTTCTTCTAAGGAAGAAATGGAGACAAGGTTCCTCTTCATCCTAGGTACATATAGTACCTCACTTAACTAGAGAGGTATGTCAGAATCTAGTTGGAATTTAGAAGTTCAAACCCCTCTCACATTATATCTAGCATTGTCTCCAAGTACAACATGTAAATCGGTCTCTTTCTCAACAATATCTATGAGATTATCTATATCCAGTCATATGCCTGGAGGAACCACTGTCAATTAACCAAATATCATTGTCAGTAGGAACCATACCTGAGAGTGTTGAAATGAATAAGAAAGATTCTTCTTTGATGTCTTCATTTCTATGAAGTCTTGGCTTCCAGGAACTGAATTTTCTTGATCCATCAAGCTTATCTTTCGTCATAGTTTTGTTCATCATATTTTCAGATTCTTCACAAACCCTTACCAACTGGGCTAGAAAACCTAACGGCTAGACTAGGCTGGCAATATTAGGTTTTGTTGGGCTTATGACTCCCAAAAATAATCCTTTAAAGTTAGAAGAACACTAGTGAGATGAAAATCTCCTTCAATGACCTACATAAACCCTAAATCTGAATTTTCTACAAAAAATTGTGAAACCCTAGTGACAAAAATCCAAATATCTCAGAATTTCAATCTGAGAGTTGTTGGAGTTGCGATGAGGGAGGCCATACACCCCTGTGCAATTTTTATCCCCAACGTTTTAGTATTAAGTTCTGGAACACCAAAAAAGGAGAGGGCCATATGGATTTCTGGAAACCCTAGGAGGGTCGTACGGTTTTGTAGAAAGGAGGACGGCTTGCTTTGAAGGCTTGTGCAATGGCTTCTTCAAGACCTATGCTATGATACCATGTTACATTTTCACTATTCTAGGCTCAAGCATGAGGTTTATTTCATTTAGCATGTACTTGAACCATAAACAAATGCAACAATAACCAAGATCACAAGAAGAATAACCATGCACAAGAACATAAGAAATATTCTGGAAAACCCTTCTCAACAAGGGAGAAAAATCCAAATATCCTTTGCTATATTCTCAAGATAAGATCCTCCAACCATGAAACCCTAATGCACACAAGAGGGTGCTCTACTACCTTGAAACTTGTGCCCAAGAGAGGTGCATACTTCAACCCTAGAAATGTACTTGCTGAAATTTCCAAATGACAAGTGACAAGTGTGTTTATTCAATAGGGAAATCACCTTTATTTATACTATACCGGATAGACCAAAAGTGGTGTCTATTGGAACAACACGACCGACCTCAATAACTCCGAAAATAATCAATTATTACAATAAAAATTAATTATCTTTCACATATGGTGGGGCCGACCTGTATCCTTTACATCACAATTAGGGTTACAGGTAAATATTACTCTCAGAAATATAGCAAGGGATATCACACATCCACTAGTGCTCAACCACTAGGGGCACATCCACCTATGCTCAACCACAAGGACGTCCTACTCAGTGGATCTCTATCTCACTGAGTCCACATGAGAATCATCTGGAGTACCATCTCAAGCCTGCCTCAACTGAGTCCTCAAGACAGGAGACCACACATCATAACAAATTGGTTCATAGTGTGACACACACCCATCACATGGGCACCTTCACCCCACACATGGGTACACATCGTTTCATCTCAATCCAGAGAGGAACATCACACCGATCTCATGGGAATCCTCACCCCACACATAGGCACACATCGTATCATCTCAGTCTAGAGAGGAACGACACACCCATCACATGGGCTCTCTCATAGGTCAAATCAACTCAGTCTCTGAGGAGAATGTGTCCTGGAGAATGTGTCACGAAGTTGCAATCATCAACAATTACTTCCTCAAATTGAAGGAACCTAATTGTCGTATCATCGTTCATAAGTCGCGACTTATTTAATTATCAAGTCATTTCATTTCAATATCATTCAAGGTACTAAATTTGTAGATGTAAAAAAAAATTGTAACCTAAAACGAGTCACACGCACGGAACGTATCAGTACGCTACATCTATGTGATCCTAAAAAAATTAACTGCTATGATAATGTTCAAGTAATGAATGTGATAAGTATAAGGTGGTAATGAGAATTCAAAAGCATGTCGATGAAGCCAAGATTGGGTTTGAGCAGAATTAAGGATTTATGCAACTAGAAATCTAGGATAGTACTCTGAAACCCTAACAACACATCAAGAATTTGTGAGGTCTTGTGGTTCATCTAAAGTGTCTGAAAGAGAATATATTCGAAAAGATTACTTTTGTTCCTAGTATGGAATGTCATCATGGAAAGTGAAAAGATCTCTTCTACAATTTTTGAACTCCTAAATTCTCGTTATTGCAACTTCAGAAAGGTATTTTATTATGTAGCAATTGCATAAGTGAATTATTGGACTTTAAACTTATCAAGCCTTCATTGAAGCAGAGAAACAATACCATCGCATAACAAAAAAATGGAATCATAACGTTATCGCTATTACAAGGCTCGAACCCGAATTTTATCATTGAATTTTAAATATTATATACATAAGTTGTACATGAACTATTCGAAATTTACAAACTACTGGATTTAAAGAAAAAGATCTAATAAAAGTATCATCTAATTTGGGTCAGTCTTAAATTGCGGAACCAAGAATATTGATCCATAAATTGCAGTAAACGTTCATATTTAACGAACTAAATTACATATATTTATTCCTCACTTATAAATCATTTTTAATTGCATCAATAAAATCCAATGTATAACCAAAACAATAATTATGTACATATTTTATGCAGAGTAAATAAACAATAATTATGTACATATTTTATGCAGAGTAAATAAACAATTGTAACCATGTTAAGTATATGCATTCTGTTATCAAGATATATTTTTACAAGAATGATCAATAAAATCCAATGTATAACCAAAACAATAATTATTTACATATTTTATGCAGGGAGTAAATAAACAATTGTAACCATGTTAAGCATATCCATTCTGTTATCAAGATATATATTTACAAGAACGATCATATTTATATCTCAATAACCAATATCATATTACATGCATATTGGGTTTATGAAATTATAGTATGCGTTCCAATAAATAAATATACACTCAAAATATTGTTACCAAGGTGGTTGATTGACGAAGATGATCTTCAACTTGAACCTTCCTTGCACCTACTATTCCAATGAATTCATCGGTACCTCCCATCCAATGTTAGGGGTACTCTTATTCCCCCTTATCCCCCCGAGCCGTAAAGGCGTCACACACAACATTTCAAATCCAAAAACTAACTCAATCTTGCCCTCGCAAGGAGAGGCTTCCACTTCTTGTACAAGCTTGAAGCTCAAATCACACAAGTAAACTCATTCAAGAAAGTTTTTGACATCATTTCAGTCATCCAATAATAGGGTCCCTTTCCTCTTCCTCACCATTCTTTTTATAAGAAAATTCACCTTGACACTTGTCATCTCATGCACAATTAGCTATTTTTTTAATAATTAAATTATAGATTATTCACCACCAACACAGGTAACACTTTCCTCAAGTTGAACATGTTTAATCCTTTTTACTTTAAATAGTTATGCATTTTCCCTCACACTCCTCAATTAGGTCCTATATTTCCTCTTAGTTGTCCATTAGTTCCCCAATTTCTCTTTTATTTCCCCCCTAACTAACTTACACTTGGATTTTGATTAGAACTATTCTCTTAGTTAAGCTTTAGAGTTTGATTGACTTATGATACTTAATCTATGTTGAACACCCATTCTCTCATGAATTAATCTCTTTTTATTTAAAATTATTTTTTATTAAATTCATGCACACATTGTGCACATGCCTTAATATTTATTCTTATTCTCCCTTTACTAGTGATGTTTAGTCTAAATTCCCTTAACCCATTCTATAAATTTATTTAGTCAAAACATCTAGACTTAGACTTTTGGTTATGTTTTATCGTTTATAACTTAATAATAATTTGTATTATCTTCCCTAACAAAGTCTAAGTATTCATTTTATTTTCTAAGGTTTTCTAGATTTGTATTGACTTATAATTTATTCATGCGACTTGCCCTTCAAGACGCACCTCTGTGCTCAAAGGGTGCCACTTTCCATTGACTTATTTTGGAAGTTGTCTGATGCTTGGAGCCAATACTCCACTTTTCGACCTTATGTGAGACTAAAGACTAAGGGCTTACTGAGGAATAAGAAATCTGCCTTATTGTGCGCCCCTCATAAATCCTTCTGAGCGGCTGTCTCAGTCTACCCTCACAACATCGTGAACCTCTTAGTAAAAAGGTAGTCGTTAACCTTCAGTTCAAATCACGACGGAAGTGCTAGTAGGATTTGACATGGACACTTCCACACCTCTCCCTCATTCATATTATATATGTATATGACCCCTTTAATCCATATGTGAGTCAGATTAGCAAGCGTCACCATGCCCACATCCACTAAAAATAATAATATTAATAACTCATATACATGAAATCTGTAACTAAATCATCATCATCACTCATTCATAAATAAACAAGTGCTCATAATCAAAGTCAATACTTCACTCCTTGACACAATCTGGAGTCCAAGGAAGGATGTCTATGCCATCATCATCTTCATATTTCACTCGAGAAACCTCATCATAATACATGTCAATTTTATACATTAATATAAATAACATATCAAATTTCAATACTCAATCATAGCATAACTTCATAAACCAAAACAGATAATCATAATGTACCATGTTTAACCGGATCACTTGCATGCAAGTGTCCTCAATGAATAAACAATGTTATGAAAATGTGATCAGTGAAACTGGATGATATAGTGTTGATAATGCATATGTGAGGAATGATGGTTTCATTCCCTTTAACATGATTAACAAACAAAAGTGATTGAATTGTTAGAATAACATAATTTTGAAATCACTTCATGAGTTATGAATGTGCAATGAAAAGATGATGTTCATGGATGTTAACAATGTGTTTGGCTACATGAAAGTTAATAAAATTGTAGGTAAAGTGGTGTTGGATATGAAAATGTGGTAAGCCCATAAGGAATAATGATACCTATAGTTGTAAGAGACAAACATAATGAGTAGAAAACACATGCTTGAGATTTTTTTTTCTTGCATAAAACATAGTTTGAAAATTAATAATTGAAAATTGTTATTCTAATATATCATGATGATTGAAGGTGTGAGAAACAAACATGAGATAATGGATATTGAAGTTGGGAAGCTCGATAAGAAGGATACTATTAGGAAAGTAGAGTCCTATGATTTCCACATGTTATAGATTGTTGGTGGGAGTCTAGTAGTAAGTTGGGTCTCTCCTTGCATGTGAAATCCCTATCAAGATGGATCTTCCAAGGGGTTGTGCAGCAGAGAAGGGTATGCCTAAACCTGAAGGGTGAGTATAGAAAATAAGAGAGAATATAATAATGAATATGGAATGGTGTTTGGAATCATGTTGGTGTGTTAGAGAAAAAAAGTGAGATGAATTCTTTCCCATGGTAGCTTTTTGAAACACAGGATAGCCATACAAATGAGTATTAATTTATGATTGAAAACTTATTTTGAATAAATATTTATATTTTGGAGTTGAAAACTCCTATGAATAAGATGATTGTAATATGATAATGGATATAACGAGTATAATTTATTAATAGAGGAATAGTTTAAGAATCAAAGACAAGGACAAGAAATATTTTTTTGGAACAATAAGAAGAAGCAAGTTGTGAGGCTTGTAGAAGAAACAAATTGCCAGGCTTGCAAAAGAGACAAGTTTTCAAACTTGCAGAGGAACTAAGGTGTCAAGATTGTATAAGAACTAGGTTTTCAAGACGAAAGAGTGAAATCCTATGTGTGAGTTGCACTGGAGCAACAAGCTTCATGTTGTCTTGTTTCTTAGTAGTTTTCCTAGCAGTGAGTTCCCTCAAGTTCTCAGTATTAATATTCTTAGTTATATATGACAAAGAGACCCTGATAAATGAATGGTACATCCCAATGGGATGAGAGCAGAGAAGGGGATACATTCCTTGGGTTGGGTAAGTTGAGAAGAAGGGAACTAGAGGAATCATGATAATTGTAGGGAAAAAAAATCCATGGACTAAGGGGAATGAGTGATCATCGGTTGGAATTGCTGCAAGAATTATAAATTGTAAAAAAAACACTATGTATATGTTTTGAGATAGAGCGCCTATGTATTTATGTTCTGGGGCCAAAACTCCCATGTGATATTAGGCTAAGGAGCCTATATGTTGATTCAGGTCAAAGAGTCTAGCATTATGATGTGTATGTACACATGTATGGTGTCGTGCACTAAGGATAGTAAAAACTATAAGGGGGAGGGGTTGTAACATCCATATTTCTAATCCCTACAAATTATAATGTAATTTCATATGCATAAATGTGAATTAGGCTAGTGAGTTGATGTGTTGGGGCGAAGAGCTTGTATTGATTAAAATGGAAAACGGTTGAACTATGTATTATGTATATTGAAATTAGTAATAAAAATAGAAATCATTAGTTTTGATACAGGAGGGACAATAACAATGGGGAGCTATGATTCCACAAGAGAGGGGTATTAAAGGGGTTTTATTCATGGGTTTTAAATACCAAACATTTTCCTTGATTTTTTCTTGCTAAGTGAACCTTCTATTTTTTGTTAAGTGTCCCCAAAGCCAATCATTGAATTCATGTAAGAGGTTGTGTGAGGAATTCATTTCACTCAGTTATGACAACATGAATTGAGTTTAATCATTTTTTTGGGGAAGAGTGAGAGTCAAGAAAGAAAGGGAGAAGGAAATTCATATGGGAAAAAGAGAGAGTGTTACATGTGTTTTTTGGGTCGCAAGAGAGGAGCTGAGTGTTGGGAGGAGAACCAACCATTTTTCTCTTGAAGGTAACCATTATTGGGATATGTTTATCCTAGAAATGTTTCATTTGTTCTTGTAAAACATGTTGTAATATTGTAGTGCATTTTCATGTTGAGGAAATGGATCAAGAGCCTTATGAATAATGTTGTGAGCACTCTTGGAGAAGCTGAGAGTTCCTAAAATCCATAGCTATGATATTCCTCACCAACTAAGTACAATGGAAGCCCTAATAAATGAATTGTAAATCTCGATGGACTGAGAGCAATGAAGGGGGTACATTCCTTGGGTTGTGCAAGTTGTGGGGAAGAGAGATGGTAGGTTGGAACTACTATGAGAGTAAAACCTGGGTTTTGGATTGCTAAATGTGGAGAGTGGATAGCCAAAAGGGTCAAATCTCTATGCCAAATCATAACATCAAGCCTCTCGTTAAGAAGAAATCCATTGGTACACAACAAGTTTGTTAATTTTGTAAACAAATACATTTACATTATTATTATTATTATTATTATTATGTGTATGTGTAAATATTAATTTAAATGTTGTTATGTTTGTTGGCTATACATGCATTCATGGTTTTTATTAGTGCTCTATGTTAACTAAAATCTTGTTAATTCTTCCATTTTAGAGAGGAGCTCACTTGATACACAAGGATATGCCCAAATATCTTGTCAAAAAATAGAAGGCTTAATTTTTTTAATTCTAAAATTATCATTTCTTTAAAGAATGTCCAAATTGCTCAACAAAGTATATGAGATTAATTTTAGTGCTTGAAATAATTAGAAATAGTTATAAGTTCCTTACTTTAAAATGATGATTTCATTATATGGAATAAGTTATGGAGAATATACAATAAAAATTGGTTAATATATAAACAATCCTCTAATAACTTAGGTTGAGCATTGATGAGAAATACATTTAAAACAGTTGCATAAAGATTAAGCAACTTCATATAAGGTTTCAATTAAATTATATTTAATATGTTGTTATATAAAAATTATTTTTGAAAAAACTATAATAAATCATTTCAAAGTTCCTTTATGGAAGTAGAAGTGACTAAAAAAGTTTGTTATTTCAAATGATCAAAAGAATTGTAACATGTATCAGGATTTTAGGTTTTTAATAAAAAAAAAATTCTAAATAATAACCAGAAAACCTCACATACTTCTCCTCATTTGAGACATGGTTAAACCCAATATATAACAATGGAACCTAAAGGTATCAAAGCTTTGGATGATTATTTCATAAAAGAATAAAGAAGAATAAGGTGAATAAAAATGGACATGGATGGCCGCACGGGTGTAACGGATTGGCAAGTGCCGTGTAAATGGAAGGAAATTTGTAAATGAAGTCTCATGTTCGATTCTCACTTGGACTTACTCGTGCGCCATTCTT
Organism: Picea sitchensis; assembly: GCA_010110895.2. Taxonomy (NCBI): domain Eukaryota; kingdom Viridiplantae; phylum Streptophyta; class Pinopsida; order Pinales; family Pinaceae; genus Picea; species Picea sitchensis. The sequence goes on from SNQJ01S0060890.1 coordinate 24,652, forward strand.
GCGGGCTGGGTGGTTTTGCGGGCTGGGTGGTTTCACCTGGGGTTATAGTGGTATCCCCCTAGGGATCGACCCGTGTCACGCGAGTAATATGATGGAAACAAACAAAATAATTAATTTTAAAGATGTTTGGAGATGTTAAAAGAGTATTTAAAATAAAGATTATGGCTAAAAAGTATTTGGTATAAAGCTTGTTGTTGACTCTTGAAAACATGTTTTTGATTGTATTGAGAGTAGCTAGGTGTTTTACAAAGCAATATGGGGATATGTTGTCACCTACATAACTTTACATTAATAAAACCACCTACATAACTTTACATTAATAAAACCAGCATATGCCAACATTTAAAAAAATAAAATATCATAAATCCATCTTAAATGTGAGCTATCATGGATTTTAAATCAGCAACTACTATCAAACTAGTGGGATCAAATTTCTTCAAGTGTAAATTTTTTTATCATTTAATTAAATATCATATAAATATTAACAATTTAAAAAAAATATTATTTTATTGTAATAATAGGATAATATTTTAAAATAACCTATAAAAATATTAATATGAGTTTGAACTACCTATGAAAATTACAAGAATACATATTGTATAATTGAAAAATAGTTTAAAACACTAGGAAAGAAATGTCAATGGTACTTTGATGATTTTCTTTCTAAATTGTGTTGTATAATGATAAGATTGGACGTGCAAGCCATTAAAATGTTTTTAAAAATATTGGGAAAAAAATGTTCATATAAACACTGAATTGCATCTGAAGCTGAAGAAAACATTTTTCTGCTCCTCTTCTCATTATCACTGACAAAGTGTATAGGTATACATTAGACAAATACAGACATCCCATTATCACTGACAGAGTGTATCAGTGTACATTAGACAAATACAGACATCCCATTATCACTGACAGAGTGTATCAATGTACACTAGACAAATACATACATTCTTCAAGGATCAACATAAACATTGAACATTTGTTCCAAGTATAAATTCCAATTATAGCATCTTATGAAGGATAGAAGTTGGTTGCTATAATGAATGTATTGCCCATCCATGACAGAAGTTGTAACTTTCAAATTAAAACTGACAAAACTGTAACTTGCACTACAGAAAAGAACGGAATGCCTAAAATATGACAAAATATTTGAAGATTTTAGTTCAACAATAATCCGAATGTCTAAAATATGACAAAATATTTGACTATTTTAGTTCAACAATGATCCCGGTTTCACTGATATGCTCAAACATTTTAGTTGTTTCACTGGTATGCTCAAAGTTTTAAGGTGACAAAATATTTGAAGATTTAAGTTCAACAATGATCCCGGTTTCACTGATATGCTCAAACATTTTAGTTGTTTCACTGGTATGCTCAAAGTTTTAAGGTGCCAAGGTGGGGGAGAAAACATCCTTATTTAAAAATGAGATAAACGGAAAAAATGGCACAGATCCCTACTGTTAAATTTGTGATCTTATTGAACATAATAAAAGAGTAACTTAATGTTGCACTTGGTTTTTGCAATGACTACAAAGAACCAAAATAACGGCCAAAACCACAAAAAAATAATAGCCATAAAACTAACAAAACAAAACCACAAAAAAATAATAATACTATAAAACTAACAAACCAAATCTAGGGTTAAGAACCAGAATAACAGCCAAGACCACAAAAAAATAATAGCCATAAAACTATAAAAACCAAATCTAGGGTTAAGAACCAGAATAACAGCCAAGACCACAAAAAAAATAGCCATAATAAGCTTAATCATAATAAGAAAGCTTTCAAGTGTATCACAAATACTAATTTAATCCCTTTGGGAGATGTTTCAGAAATGCTAATCCAATATGTTTCCATCACGCTATGCATCTTCCTAAATAAAGCGTCATTCATCATCTAAAGAAGCGCATCTTTTGCACTCATCCCCATGATTTTCTGTTATAAGCACAATAGCTTGTCGAGAAGAACTGTTCAAACCCAAAAGTTGTTTTAAAAAGCTCGGCTCATGGAAATTTTCAAAGCATATTGGTAGAGTAAGCGTCATTGTTTGCAGAAAAGGAGCATTTCTAAGAAGGCAGTCGAGCAGAGCAATTTCCTCCTCATCCAACACTGAAACCCTCACACGCAGCTTCTTGAGGTTTATCATCAGTGGAAGGGTTAAGCTTCCTGTCGCGGGACTTGCTGCCTGTTCTACCATGAAAATTTTGCGTCATAAATCTCCTCTATATAAAAACCAAGATTCTCAAAACATTTAACTTAAAATATAAAAGCCAGGGATTTACGAACCTCAAAAGATTTACTTTCAATGGAGAGTTCTTCGAGATTGGAAAAACAGCCAAGAACTGTGAGAGAAGGCACGTGAGTACTCAACCCATCAAGGTTAATTTTTCTGAGGGAGTTCCTGTTAGAAATACCTTCAAGTAGATGAAGATCTGTTGTGGAAAAATGCAGATCTGTACAAGAATTTAGCTCCAACATCAACAGTGAGGGACAGTCACGTATTGCGACATTTACCAGCTTTGGGCAATTCACTGTCAGTGAGCTTATATAATGATTTCCTGAAAAATTAAGATACTTGAGATTGAGTGCAGAGATTTTCAAATTGTTCAAGCGTACATAACAGCATACAACTCTCAGATTTTCAAGAAGAGGACAGTTTGCTGCAAGCTGTTCAACCATATCATCAGGGATAAAGACAAATGATAGAAAACAGGTTCGAAGGTATCTGAAACCGTAAAAATCTGAGGGTAGTTTAATTTGAAAACCCTTGAGCTCCAAAAATGTGAGGCAATCGCAGGAAAACAGAGAAGTTGGAGCATACACAAAACTTCGAACATCCATAGCAGTTGGAACATCCAGCGAATTGACAACATCTTTTAAAGTGATTTGTTTGACTCTCTTTACAGATGCAGCACGAACCGATTTCCAAATCAACTCGGCAGTGTTTTTCTGTGACCAATAATAACAAAATAATGAAATTTCCAAACTCTCAAGATCGCCATGATGAAAGCACATGATGTTATCAATTGCTTCTTCTTTCAACTCGGCATTGGAAAACTTGAGATGGGGTAACCAAGTCCATAGTGATCGCCATCTGCGTGAAAGAACAGAACATCGTACTGCATCTCTTAAAGGAAGCTTTGACAAAATATGGCAGAGTAAATTATCATCCAATGCACTCAGTCTGTCTGCCATGGCCAATAGCACAATCAATCAATGTACACAGTTTCAGAACCAAAAAAATAAGTTGGAGAGGGAGTGGAGTTTATGGTTACAAATCCTCTTTGTCCTCTACCCTTCTCTTCTGGTGACTGTGGAAGTATTCTAATTTTATAGGAGAATTCTCTTTTTTGGTTGAAAATAAGAGAACTAGATAAATGTTAAGCTTTTTAAAGATAATATTAGGGTTTCCGTGTTTTTAGAATTTGAATTTTCATATGAGCATTTATTATGGGGTAATCTTATAAGAGAATTTTTTTTGGTTGAAAATAAGAGAATTATATAAATGTTTCTGTTTTTAAGATAATATTAGGGTTTAAGATAATATTAGGGTTTAGGCTTTTATAGAATTTGAATTTTCATATAAGTATTTATTATGGGGTAAGTTAATAAGTGGACAAATTGGATTTTTTTTTAGCCTAATGGTTAAGAACATGTGTTTCTTCTTAAGAGGTTACAAGTTCAAATACAAAGGGGTTTCATACACCAATTTGGTGTGGCTTGGCCGTGACCTTAAAAATAGATTATTATTATTATTATTATTATTTCTCAAATCTTGTAGGTACTTTATCCAATGTTATATGGTTTTTTTTAATTATTATTTTTCAAATCTTGTAGGTACTTTATCCAATGTTATATGGGGTAAGTTAATAAGTGGACAAATTGACTTATTTTTATTATTATTTTTCAAATTTTCTAGGTACTTTGTCCAATATTATATAGGGATCAATTTCTTAAAGAATATTAGTATTATTATTATTATTATTATTATTGAGTTAATTTTAATTATTTTTGAAAATTCATTTACCAAACATAAAATCCCACATTACTTGAAAAATCATTTACATGGTTGCTTTGGGATTTCCATTTACTTTATCCACTTAAAAATTCATTTGCATGGTTGCATTGGGATTGTCATTTACTTTATCAACCTATGCTATCATAATTGCACATAGAAGAATGAACCAAAAAAAAAGAATAAAGTGAAGGTGTACTTTTCTTTAAAGTATTAAAAACATAGGGTTAGAAATATGAAGAGGTTCTCAAGTTGATTCATATAGAGATTTGAGGTTTAATGAAAATACTCTCAATATTTGGTGTAAGGTAATTTTAATTTTTGGGGTGCTTGTAGATGTTTTTTTCAAAAATATGTGAGGTGTTTCCTCAAACAAAATTATTATGTGTTTCTTGAATTTTAAATTTTTAAAGTCATAAAATTCTTATGTGTTTCTTGAACTTAAAATTTTTAAAATCATGGTTGAGAAGAAATTAGGTAGAAACATAAGATTTTGTAGGATTAGCAATAGTGGCATGATTTTTCTCTCATAGTTTATTGGTTTTTGTAATTAAAAATGTATGCATAAGCAATACACCACACCTTGTCCTTTGTAACAAAATGGAGTGGTAGAGAGAAGGAATCACACTATTATGGAGATGGCAAGGTGCATGCTAGAGAATAACTTTGTTTCTAACAAATATTGGGTATATGTAGTGGACATAGTTGTGTATCTACGTAAAAGGTCTCCTATGAAGGCAGTGAAAGCTATGACTCTTAGCCTAGAAATAAGCCTTAAGTAAATCATATTAGGGTTCGTGGTTCAATTTCTTATGCTTGTGTTGTTGATGAGAAGCACAATGAATTGGATTAAAAATGTAAGAAATTAATGTTTACATGGTATAGTGATTATCATAAGGCTTATAATTTGGTTGATATTGAAGTTAATAAACATTGTTTTAGCTATGGTATCATTGTTGAAAATTCAATTTTGTTTCCATCTAACTAAGACCATAGTTCATGGTAGAAAATTAATATGGATGGCTCTGATATTAATGCGACAATGAGTCTTGTGAATAAGGAAACTAAACATGAGGTAAATCCATGCCTACTCCAATGGTAATGGATTTAAAGAAGACGAGTGACATTGATTCAGGAGACGTAGATCCACATTTATATTGACAACTTATAGGATCCTTGATGTATTTGGTTAACACCAAACCAAACATTTTCTATGCACTGAATGTGCTTAGCCAATTTATGAGTCAACCAAAACATACACACTGGATAGATGCAAAACATGGATTGAGATACTTACAAAGTACAATTAGTTATGGCCTGAGATATGCAGCTAATGTGGACCTAATGTTGGAAGGATATGTTGATGCATATTGGGAAGGAAGTGCAGTAGATAGAAAAATAACCTCGGGTTGTTGCTTCACCTTAGGATCAGCCATGGTTTCCTGGTGTAGCAGAAAATAAAGTTTTGTAGCTTTAAGTACAGTAGAGGCAGGATACATTGCACTAAGTGTGGCAGTTCATGAAGCAGTATGGCTCCGTAAACTCTTAACAAACTTGTTCAATCATGAGATGGATCCGAATACTATTCATTGTGATAACCAGAGCTGTGTAAAGCTCTCAGAGAACCCAATGTTTCATGACAAATCAAAACACATTGAAAACAAGTATCACTATATCAGAGACATGGTGCAGAGAAAGACAATACACATGCAGTATCTTTCTACTCATGAACAAATTGCAAATATCTTCACCAAACCACTTGCAAATATATTATGGGGTAATTCTATAGGAGAATTCTCTTTTTTTGGTTGAAAATAAAAGAATTATATAAATATTTCTCTTTTTAAGATAATATTAGGGTTTCGGCTTTTTTAGAATTTGAATTTTCATATGAGCATATATTATGGGGGTAAGTTAATAAGTGGACAAATTGGATTTTTTTTTAAATTACAATTTCTCAAATCTTGTAGGTACTTTATCCAATGTTATATGGGTTTTTTTTCATTATTATTTTTCAAATCTTGTAGGTATTTTATCCAATGTTATATGCGGTAAGTTAATAAGTGGACAAATTGAATTTTTTTTTTATTATTATTTCTCAAATTTTCTAAGTAAAGAGAATTATATAAATATTTATGTTTTTAAGATAATATTAGGGTTTCGGCCTTTTTAGAATTTGAATTTTCATATGAGTATATATTATGGGGGTAAGTTAATAAGTGGACAAATTGGATTTTTTTTTAATTACTATTTCTCAAATCTTGTAGATACTTTATCCAATGTTATATGGGTTTTTTTTAATTATTATTTTTCAAATCTTGTAGGTATTTTATCCAATGTTATATGGGGTAAGTTAATAAGTGGACAAATTGATTTTATTTTTTTTTATTATTTCTCAAATTTTCTAGGTACTTTGTCCAATATTATATAGGGATCAATTTCTTAAAGAGTATTATTATTATTATTATTATTATTATTATTATTATTGAGTTAACTTTAATTGTTTTTTTAAATAAGTATTATTATTATTGAGTTAGCTTTAATTGTTTTTGAAAATTCATTTGCCAAACATAAATTCCCACACACTTGAAAATTCATTTACATGGTTGCTTTGGGATTTCCATTTACTTTATCCACTTAAAAATTCATTTGCATAGTTACATTGGGATTTCCATTTACTTTATCAACCTATGCTATCATAATTGCACATACAAGAATGAACAAAAAAAGAGAATAAAGTGAAGGTGTACTTCTCTTTAAAGTATTAAAAGCATAGGGTTGGAAATATGAAGAGGTTCTCAAGTTGATTCATATAGAGATTTGAGGATCAATGAAAATACTCTCAATATTTGGTGTAAGGTAATTTTAATTTTTTGGGGGCTTGTAGATGTTTTTCCCAAAAATATGTGAGGTGTTTCCTCAAACAAAATTTTTATGTGTTTTTTGAATTCTAAATTTTTAAAGTCATAAAATTCTTATGTGTTTCTTGAACTTAAAATTTTTAAAATCATGGTTGAGAAGAAATTAGGTAGAAACATAAGATTTTGTAGGATTAGCAATAGTGGCATGATTTTTCTCTCATAGTTTTATTGATTTTTGTAATTAAAAATGTATGTATAAGCAATACACCACACCTTGTCCTTTGTAACAAAATGGAGTGGTAGAGAGAAGGAATCACACTATTATGAAGATGACAAGGTGCATGCTAGAGAATAACTTTGTTTCTAACAAATATTGGGTATATGCAGTGGACATAGTTGTGTATCTAAGTAAAAGGTCTTTTATGAAGGCAACGAAAGCTATGACTCCATAAGAGGATTGGCCTAGAAATAAGACTTAAGTAAATCATATTAGGGTTACTGGTTCAATTTCTTATGCTTGTGTTGTTGATGAGAAGCACAATGAATTGGATTTAAAATGTAAGAAATTAATGTTTACATGGTATAGTGATTATCATAAGGCTTATAATTTGGTTGATATTGAAGTTAATAAACATTGGTTTAGCTATAGTATCATTGTTGAAAATTTAATTTTGTTTCCATCTAACTAAGACCATAGTTCATGGTAGAAAATTATTATGGATGGCTCTGATATTAATGCGACATTGATTCTTGTGAATAAGGAAACTAAACATGAGGTAGGAAAAACCTTTGGGAGTGAAATACAAGAATATTTTAGTCATGTTGCCACTAAAATCCATCCAAATATACTATAAATAGTGATTTGAAGAATTAGGAAGGAAAGAAATGTCCAAAATGATTTTATAAGATGTTTGATGATGTTCAATTAGATGAGATTCCTTAGTTGGGGGAGGAAGGAATATTAATGAAAAGGGGAGATAAGAAATATGAATTAGTCACTTATGTTTCAATAGCTTACATTTAACATTTGTTTGAACATAAACGTTATGAAGAAGTTAAAGGGTGATTAGAATGGGACAGAACCATGTAAGTAGAATATGATTCCTTCATGAAAATTAAAAACTTGGGTGTTGGAGGATTTGTCAATCGATAAAAACACCAATGGTTGTAATGGGTTTATGAGGTTAATGTAATAGCCTTAAATTTTAGAATATTAAATTTTAAGTGAACCTTGAAATAAACTTCCTCTTTTGGAAAATTCGGATTTGGAAATTATTTGTCATTTATGGAAAATCTGAATTTGGAATTTTGAGTGTTGTAATTAATCATTTGATGACTGTTGGGCAAAGCTTTGCCTTTCCCAACTATCCTCTTTTATTTTTACACATGTGTAAGACAAACTTTTAATAACTTAAATACTCGGAGACAAATGGAACAACTAGGTTAAAAATAGTTGACCATGACTCCACGAGTGGGGAACAGGTTTGAGTTACCTCAAGGTTGATTATTACAAGTGGCAGATGTGGAATCTAACCACTAGAAACCCCTAGATTCCAGGGATTTGTAAAACTGTGAATTTCCCCAAGGAGGGAAGGAAATACCTAGGCACAAGGATGAATATTTTAACAACATATGGAGGATGCATGACAATGCTTAGTATGTTGGGAAACATAAACTATTTGCTTTTATGAGCACTGTTAGTGTGAGGAAAAGGATTTTTCTAATATGTGGATGGTGACTATAGCTAAGGAGGATGATTCAGTTTTCCCTTATGGACTCATGATCAGGTTAGGGAGTGAGAAGGACAAGTGAACTTGGTTGTTTCGTTCTATGGTTGGGTGGAACGTGGTTGTTCCATTTGTATTCCGACATCAGTTTTCAGTTATGTATCTCAACTTGTATTCCTTTGTCAATGTTATATTTATGGTTATTATTTGTTAGGAATATGTTGATTGTGTATACATAAGTGAAATAAATTCTTAAGGGACTATATGACCATGTTTTACTATGGCTTATCATAGTTAAATGATATTGGAAATATTGTTTATTTGAAATGTGATGGCTATACATAGATATTTAACTATATGTGTGTGTGTGTGTTCATACATAAATAAATAGTAGAACTATTTTTATGTTCCTATTGGCCATTGAATATATATATGTTTTGAATTTCTATTCAAATTGGTACATACACAAACACAACAGAGAATAGATAGAAATAATAACAGTCCAAATACATTCTTTATTACCACATAAATATAGTGATTTAGTATAATTCAAAGTATCATGAAAAAGAAACCATTGTATTCAATCGATCATTGTTCAAAATATTACAATTGGAGTACCATAGACCAAAAACTCCACAACCTCTTATATTGTAAACAAAGCTCTAAGAAAGTATACACATAATCTGTATGTAATCGAAGTTAATGCGTGCATAGATCGGTCAAGGGAGGACATGGAAGTAGAATACCTTTCGAGGTAAGATTCTTCCTTCAATCGATTACACCAACTTGCACAACCTGCAAAATAAGTAAACAAGGGTTTTAGTAACTTGCTAGCATTTTAATCCTATGGAAATTAAATAGTAGAATAAACGAAGGGAAAAAAAATGAGCTTGATTCCCAATGAAAACCAGATCGCCTTTTGTCCCTTGTGAGACAATTTGTCCACGATCTAGGAGGAGGAGGAGTGGACCTAGCACTGACTGATGGGTGCCCTCGAAAAATAGAAAGGACCCATCATTAATTTCATATATCCATGCCTAGAATCTTTCACTTATAAAATAGAGGAAGCGACAATAAGTACAGAATTGAAACCAATTATCATCGAAATGGGTTGTGCATAGATTAATCAAACAGGAAGCACATAATAGTAATGCCCAAAATATGTACAGAGGACCAAATAAACGAAAGGAGTCGATTGTGGTAAGGTCAACTATTAAACAAGAACTACCATTTTAATTCCTAAAATCATACAGTTGGAATTTTTGATTTGGGGTAGCGATCACAGTGAATAATTATTAAACTAATAAGCATTCATAGAGGTGAAAAAGATGTGACCTGAGTATATTCACAATAGATGGATCAATAAATATAAACAACATTACAGAAAGGTAAAATATGAAAGCCTGGGTGCATATAAATTTACAGTAAGAACCAAATCCGTAGGTTAAAGTCTAACTATGCAAAAAAATATGTTTGAACCCTACAAATTATGTTCCGCATACATTCAACAGTTGATTAAACAAGGATACCCTCTCTTTTTCTAGCACGGAGGGATCGACACAGGTAAGGCCTTTCATAAATAGATTAATATTATAACTGCATCAGACAAGAGATCAAGCGAAGGATGTTGTCGAGGTGGCCGCGAGACAAACCACAATTCTTCCTGGTAGAGAAATGGTTTTACAACCAGAGGATACAAAAAAATGTTGTTTCAAATGAATAAAATCCTATTAATGTTTCCATACAGGTACAGAATGTAAATACGAAATTTTCCTACAAAGTTTTAAATAGTCAAATTTAAATAAAATCAATAAGCTTTGAGATATTTGGACGACTTCCAGAGTGTAAGAATACTAGTGAAATGAATGATGAATAAAAGAAAACGATAAAGACCAAAGGGTTCAATTTTATATTAACGATTCGGGCCACGGTCTGACTGGGAAGGGACTGCAACGACTATAGGCTTGAAGACTGAAAACCAACCGAGAGAAAATGGAATAACCCTCAAACCCGAGTGTTAAAAATAAGGTGTTTCACCTAACTTATAAATGGAACCATAAACTTGATGGAATCCTGGGAAGAATACACATACAGAGGCGCAATTATCAAGCCTCAAACAAAGAAAAAGAAAACATGAGGTCTATACATGGAACCTCTCGATTTATTTTACATTCCACTAGACAGAGAATACATTCACGGGATACATCTCACAGAGAACATAAGAACCAAAAAGTTTACTTAACCTAGCACATAGAGAACCCTGGATGTGTGTTTCCTCCTTCCATCACTCACCAGAGCCGAGACTTACCAAATCACCGATTATATACAACGCAGAGGCCATCGCTCACTAGATCTGAGCCTTACCAAATTAATGGTCATATACATCGCAGAGGCCATCGCTCACCAGGGCCGATCCTTACCAAATCACCGGTCGTATACTGTGCAGAGGTCATCGCTCACCAAAACTGAGCCTTACCAAATCATCGGTCGTATACAACGTAGAGGTAGCTTGTGTTACAGACCAAAGGGGCAAGAACAAAGAACAAGTATTACCTCGAGGTCTTTGCTAGAGGAGTAATAGCAGATGGTACACCCCATACCACTACCATGTGAAGTTGAGGGAGGTTGCAAGCCTACATTGGGCGTTTTCTCCTATGTGTCAGTTCTGGAAGGTATGAGATAGGCTTCGCCATTAATGGACTAGGCCAGGAGTAAAATTATACATGCTAGCATAGAGTAGGCTCATACCCGAGCTGTCATCCACCATAAAATGGTTTTTGAACCACTTAATTGTTGATTCATGTTTAATCCTAGCGCTAACCCTAGAACAAGAAAATTATGTTTATATTCGGGCAGGGTTACTATGTTCTGTATAAGTATATGTTCAATGCGCTATGAGAAAACAATATGTTATGTATAAATATATTTTCATTGTGCTATGATAAAACAACACGTTATTATGGGTAAAAATTAAATCCTATCACTTAGGACTTATGCCTCCTATCTCAACACTATGTCGATATGTGTTGAGCATGTGTCCATGATTTAGAGCACCCATATCTTGTATAACGTAGTCTACTACGTGATCTAATGTGGATAGCATGTGTTGACATAGACTTAGTGGTTATTCTAAGGGCTATGACGGTCATGGTCACAAAGCTCTTCAATACAAATAAGTCTGTGATTATAATCCAATAACGACGCTATAATGAAATATAACAGTAAGATACAAGTGGAATTTAAATCTCCTTCAGCCTTTAAGATGGGTAATGACAAGAAGTAAAATTGCTATGCATACAATAAAGGAATAAGATATATATAATGGATTATCTCTATGTCGCAAACATTTTTGGAGATTCAAGGGACGTTATTGGCCCCTAACAAAAAAAAAAATATTTGAGAAATTTGGGGTACATTACATATGGTATCAGAGCTGAAGGTTACATCACTTAGACCTCATGGCAAGGCCAAAATTATTATTATTCTTTTATTTCTGTTGAAGAAAAACTAACAAATATGTTTACTATTACAAACAGAAAAATTGTTGGTTTGTTGTGATAATGTCAGCACAGAATGAACAAGAAATCAGACCTAAAGAGAATCCAAATCAAGGACTTCCTAAATAACCAGGGCATAACATCAAAGGAATTTCAACCACCCAGGTTTTGGAAACAATGAATAACCTCATCGTGGAATTACAAGTGTTTAAAGTAGATAATGAAAAGCTGAAAAAGGCACAAGAAGACCGGTTAGAAATAAATGAAATGTTTCTACGCAGTATAGTAACCAAGAGGATCCCAAAGAACAATGACAAAGAGGAAGAAGTCAAAAAAATGTCATCTAAACACTTTGTTCATGAAACAAAAAATGAGGATAGTTCTTCCGAAGACACACACATGAAAGGAAACAAAACAACTACGGGAAGAAAAAGAAAACAAGTAGATCACCTAGAAGGTGAATTCAAGAAAATAAAACTGTCCACCTTTGATGTAGAATCAAGGATGGGTGAATAGGCTGAAGAATGGCTACTAGATATAAGAGATACTTCCAGATTTACAACTACTCTAGTAATATGAAAGTGAGAATGGCTATTTACAACTTGAAGGGAAAAACAAGTATCTCGTGGAAAGACCTGAAATTGGCTAATGGATTGAAAGAGAAACAAATGGAATGGTTAGATTTTAAAAAATACTTCAAGACGAAATATTTGTCAGAATGCTATTACAAAAGAAAAACCAAGGAATTCTACGAGCTAAGACTCAGACAAATGACCATGGATGGTATGATAAATAAATTTCTAGAACTATTGAGATTTGTACCATACATCAAGGAAGACAAAGTAAAGATACAACGATTCTTAAGTTGTCTACCACAGTCGTACAAAGAAAAAATTGAATTTGAAAATCCCAAGTATTTAGATGAAGTGTTTAGAAAATATCAGAAGTGCTATGATCAGTACAAACAAAGGTCTAAAATTCTCAAGGCATGGAAGGACAAGAAACGGGACAGAATGAATCAGCGAAAGAAAGGCTTCTAACCAGCCCCTTTCCATAATATGGAAAAAAAAATTGTAAAAGAAGAACTATCATTCAAACACCTAGAGCGCTCAAGGGGGAGGTAGACCAGTTAACCTGGGAGTCAAGAAAGTTGGGGACAACCCCAAAGAACCATTGAAGTGTTGGGAGTGTGGAGAACCTCACTTGAGGAGAAATGTTCAACGATTAATTTCCACGACAAGAACTTTAGTCCATAACCTACAAGAAGCTTCGATAGTAGGAGATGTGGGTAGAAGCATGCACATAATTAATGCAGTTGTGGATGGTAGGAAAGAAGATCATCAATCGACTATCATGGAGATTGAAGGTAAAATTCATGATAACTGCATTTCCATATTAATTGACCCAGGAGCTAGTCTGAGTTATGTTACTCCTGGTTCAGTTGAATTAAACAAGCTCAAGAAAGTAAAGCATGAAAAGTCTTGGTTAGTAAAGTTAGCAACGGGGACCAAGAGAAAGGTAACATACTTTATTCTGGAATGTGAACTCAACATAGACGGTCAAATTAAAAAGTTGGATCTGAACATTTTACCTTTGGTATCTTATGATTTAATCATTGGAATGGATTGGTTAGAGAAACATAAAGTAATATTAAACGGTTACAGAAAGTAACTTATTTACAAAGATGAAAACAACATAGTTAGGAAAATACAAGGAATCAGAAAACTAGTTTCGGTTAGGCAGATATCAGCCATGTAGTTTAAGAAATGTATGAGAAAATGTTGCCAAGTTTATGATGTTCAAGTAACTAATCTGTTAGAAAAGGAAAAAAAAAAACAGTTTAGAGGACTTTGCAGTATTACATGGGTTTAGAGATGTATTTGTGGACGAAATACCAGAACTACCTCCAATAAGAGAGAAAGATTTATCCATCGATCTACTACCTGAATCTTCGTCAATATCTAAGGCACCTTATAGAATGAGTCTACCTGAATTAACGGAACTAAAAATTCAGTTGCAAGAACTGATAGATAAAGAATATATCAGACCAAGTGTCTCACCTTGGGGAGCACCAGTCCTCTTTGTTAAAAAGAAAGATGGGACCTTGATACTGTGCATGACTATCGGCAACTAAATAAGATGACGATCAAGAATAAGTATCCCCAGAATTAACAACCTATTTGACCAAGTTGGAGGAGCAATGATCTTCTCTAAGTTAGATTTAAGGTCTGGTTATTACCAAGTCAAAATAACAGGCTAAGATATAAATAAAACAACATTTAGAACACATTACAGACATTATGAGTTTGTCGTAATTCCGTTCGGTCTTACTAATGCACCAACAACCTTTATGTGTTTTATGAATAGTATATTCAGTCAATATTTGGATAAATTTGTGTTGGTTTTTATCGATGATATTATAGTTTACTCAAAAACAAAAGAAGAACATGAAGAACATATGGAAATAGTATTGCAGACCTTAAGGAAACATAAGTTGTATGCGAAGTTTGATAAGTACGACTTCTACCAAAGAATGATACAGTACCTAGGACACGTGATATCCGAAGATGGTATTGCAGTTGATACAGAAAAGATAAAATCCATTATGGAATGGCCTATTCCTAAGGATGTAGTAGACATCAGATCATTCATGGGAATTATCAGTTATTACCGAAGATTTATCGAAGGATTTTCTAAGATCACGTATCTGATTACATCCCTACAGAAAAAGGGAATAATATTTACTTGGTCACAAAAGTGTCAGGACAACTTTGATAAATTAAAAAGACTGTTAACTACAAAACCTATCCTAAGGGTAGCGAATCCCGATAAATATTTTACAGTTTGTGTGGATGTAAGCAAAGAAGGATTTGGAGGTGTTCTAACACAAGATGGACATGGCATATGTTACGAATCACGTAAAATGAAAGAAAATGAACATAATTACGTTACACATGATTTGGAATTAGCAGTCGTAATTCATGCTCTGAAAATTTGGCGACATTATTTAATGGGGAGAAGGTTTTGTTACTAACCGACAACAGTAGTGTAAATTTTTTATTCAGACAACGAGATCTCAACGCAAGGCAAGCGAGATGGCTGGCCTTTTTAAGTGAATTTGATTTCGAGGTACAACACATCAAAGGTAAAGAAAACAAAGTTGCATATGCTCTACGTTGGAGGACTAACGGACTTTATGAGATAAGTGTTAGAAAAGAAGGAAACAACATCGAACAAAGAATAAAATATGCAAGATATAATGACGAAAAGTACATCAAAACAACAACAAAATTGAAAGAAAATGAAGAAAAATTGAACAAAACAGATCTGAGTTTAGATAAAAATGGACTGCTAAGGTTCAAAAACAGGTTGTATGTACCTAATTCTACTTATTTAAAATCAACAATTCTCGATGAATTGCACAAAAGGCCATATTTTGGTCATCCGGGATACCAGAAAATGATAACAGCTTTAAGAAAATTGTTTTATTGGCCTAACATGAAGAGTGAAACATCTGAATATTTATATAAATGCTTAAATTGTCAACAGGTAAAGGTTGAACATCAACATCCAGCTGGCCTGCTACAACCTCTACCTATACCAAAATGGAAGTGGGAGATTATCTCGTTGGACTTCATCATAGGTTTGCCTAAGACTCAAAAGAAAAATGACTTGATTATGGTAGTGATTGATAAACTTGGCAAATCTACACATTTTATACCTGTGAAATCTACTTATAAAGCAATTAATATTGTTGAAATTTTTATGAAAGAAATATTTAGATTGCATGGAATTCCTAAGATGGTGATCTCCAATAGAGATGTCAAAATTACGTCAACATTTTGGAAGGAATTGTTTGCAAGATTGGATACTAACCTAAATTTCAACACAAGCTACCATCCACAAACGGATGGGAAAATTGAATGAACGAAACAGATTGTGGAAGACATGTTATGAATGTACATAAGAACAAAACCAACTAAGTGGGAGGAGTACCTACACTTAGTTGAATTTGATTACAATAATGGCTATCATACATCAGCCAAGATGAGTCCCTTCGAAGCATTATATAAAAGGAAATGCACAACCTCGATTAGCTAGGATAATTGAGTTGGCAAACTTATGATGGGGTTTGAAATGCTCCAGGAAATGGAGAAAATGCTAAAAAGGGTACAACGTAATTCAAAGGAGGCCCAAAACCGAAAGAAAAGATACGGAGATTTTAAAAAGAGACACCAAGAATTTCAAATTGGGGACCATGTGTATCTGAAAGTCAAAGCAAGGATGAGGTCGCTAAAGCTAGGAAATTGTTCAAAGTTCGCGCCCAGGTTTTGTGGCCCCTTCGAGATTTTAACTCAAATCGGACCAGTGGCGTATCAACTAGCACTTCCTGCAAACTTAAAACTTCATAATGTTTTTCATGTTTCCTTATTAAAAAGGTATATTCATGATCCTGCTCACATCATTAATTGGAACATGATGCAAGTGGAACCAGAAGGCGAGTTCCAAGCAAAACCTCTACGCATTCTGGACAAGAAATAAACATTACTATGGAATAGAGCCATCGTCCAGGTAAAATTACAATGGAAGCACTTTAGCCCTGAGGAGGCCACTTGGGAATTGGAGGAATATTTGTGGAAATCTTATCCAACCCTATTCCGAGAGAGGAATGAACATTGAGGATAGTGTTGCACTTAAGGGGTATATGCGGAAATCTTATCTAACCCTATTCAAATTTTAGAATATTAAATTCTAAGTGAACCTTGAAATAAACTTCCGTGTTTGGAAAATTCATATTTGGAAATTATTTGCCATTTATGGAAAATACGAATTTGAAATTTTGATGTTGTAATTAATTATTTGATGACTTTTGGGCAAAAATTTGACTTTCCCAACTATCCTCTTTTATTTTGACACATGTGTAATACAAAATTTTAATAAATTAAATGTTGGAAGATAAATGGAACATCCAGGTTAAAAATAGTTGACCATGACTCCATGAGTGGGGAACAGGTTTGAGTTACCTCAAGGTTAATTGTTACAAGTGGTAGATGTGGAATTTGACCATTAGTAGCCCCTAAAAATCAGTGATTTGTAAAGGTGTGAATTTCCCCAAGGAGGGAAAGAAATACATAGGCACAAGGATGCATATTTTAGCAACATATGGAGGAGGAAGAACGATGTTTAGTATGTTGGGAAACATAAAATATTTGTTGTTATGAGCATTGTTAGTGTGAGGGAAAGGATTTTTCTGATATGTGGATGGTGACTATAGCTAAGGAGGATCATCCAGTTTGCCCTTATGGACTCATGGTCAGGCTAGGAGGTGTGTTGAAATAATGTAACTGCAAAGTGTATTCTTATTATTATTTGATATATTATTCATTGGATCAATCCCCATTGTGGATTGATCATGTTGGCTATTGTAAAAGGACCAAATCCCCTTTTGTGGATTAGTCATAATGTAATTGTAATAGGCAAAAAAAGAAGTCGGCCCCGAAACACATTTAAGAGGCCCCAGAATATAATAAAGGTGGTTATAACCACCCATTTTGAGAAGTCGTCGCTGCCAGTGAAGATACACTTCACACGTGCCAGATTTGTATAAATAAGGAGGCTATCGCCTCAATTAGACACACACCCCACTTTCTCATTGAGAGACAAGTTTCAGAATTGCAATTGGAGAAGAGAGAGAGTGTGTGTGGTGCATCTTTGGGAGAGGATCTTCTGTATTATCTTAATCTATCTCTTGGCATTGTATTGGTTATCTATAATAAGGAATTTTTGCTGGGTTTTCTTCCCCTAGAGGGTTTCCCGGGATAAATGTTGTGTCTCTTGTGATTGTGTATTTCTCAGTGATCTTGTCTTATGTTGTTGTTATCTATTGAAATGCAAAGAACTATAATAATTGCTTAAACATTAACA